>VDFB02296522.1:34941-244255 GCA_007258455.2 Sequoia sempervirens | reverse complement strand
TAGCATGTTGAGGATAATTAATGGAATAAAATAATTAAATAAGTTAAATTGTGTGAATTGCAAGCATAAATTGCAAAATCAAAATTAAAACAAATAGTGTTGTTTGAATAGAAAAAAAAATCAAGAAAAGAAAGAAAAGAAGAAAATGACCAATGAATGTGAAGATTTTGGCTGAAAGGTTGGTGATGAAATAGAAAGCTTCTTTTAATTATGATTTTTGGAGTTTTTGAAATAGAAGAAAATATCTTTTTTATTTAATAGCAAAATTGAGAGGTTTTCATTCACAAGAAAAATGACAGAAGCTTCAAAAAAATACTGAGTTCTGGATATTGGCATCCTCTCTTGTTTTCTCTGTATAATTTGGTTTCTCTTTCATTATTCTGGAAGGGAGGCTCTTCTGAATTAAAATTTTAGATTAGAAAATTGATCAAGAAAACTGGTGGAGAAGTTCTGAAGAAAGAAATGGGAGCTCTTCATAAAGGCTATTTGGAATCAAGAAAAGCTTCATCAATTCCTCAACAAGCGTAGGACTTCAGGTTCCATTCTATTTCTTTTATTTCTCTGAATCAGTAAACAAAAAAAAAAAATGTTCTCTGTAAAAGAAAAATCTTTTGAGAGTTAAAATTTATTGGGTAGCAAACCAATGAAAGAAATTTAATTGGGTCTATGAAAATGTCCAGTATTTTTATGATCTGTTATAGAAAAAATATTTCCCCTCTAAAATAAATGGATTTTTGGATATATATATACACACACTTGTGAAAAGATGTATATACATATATACATACATACATATATATATTTGTATAGTGAATATACTGCAAAAAATGTTATATTTTGTTTGACATATATATATATACAGTTGATATTTTATTTATTTTGAAATTTGTTCTTGGGCTGAACCCATGTAGGGATTTCATTATTTTTTTAAATAATTAAAAGAAAAAATATATATTTTTAAGGTCAGAGGGAAGGACGGTGTTGGCTGTACCCTTCCCCTCTCCCCTTCACAGCCTGTGGGCTACCCACAACAGTCCTACGAACTATTGAGTGCAATAGTCACAAGGACTGTTGTGCGTAGTCCTACGGACTGGCGGTAGTGGCCTTGTCTGTAGCATTTTTTTTTATTTGTTATTTTTATTTTCAAATGTGTATATATATATGTATGTATTTTTATATGTTTATATATTTAGGTATTGGCTTATGGATGATTTTTTTTACCAGACCTGAATTATTTAAATTTAAAAGTCTAATAATAGAATAAAGCTGAATATTATATATATATATAATAAATATAACAATATATTTTCTTCTTTTGTGAAATTTGGATCTATGGTTGTTATGGTTATTGGAAAAAGGCGAAATTGATTATCATTGAATTTTATTTCAAAATTTTATTATGGAAATAGAGATTTAGTAATGGAATAAAATGAATTGCTTATCATTGTGTAAAATTATTATGTTGATTTGAGTTTGAAATCCTGTAAATTGTTTGGGTTTTCTTGTTATCATTATATTATTGTTCTGGTGGGTTCTCTTGATGTGGGAACCCAGTTTAGTTTAGGAACCCGTTTAGGGATATCATGTATTGTAGGCTTCCAAAGGCTTGATTTCATTGTTTAGTGATGTTTCTCTTTTCAAGTGCTCTTGTTGTGGCAAGTTATTTGGTATCATTATTGTGAAAGGGTTGTACGAGATTTTGTTGAGCCTCTATTGTGTGCCTTTTAGCAAGATGGGTAATGGCTCGCATGTCATCTGTTGATATTTAATGCCTTGTTCTTTATGGTACAACCCTTGATTTTGATTATGTTTTGGGGTCTCTAGGGAGAGTGGCTCTTCATGGGGGTCAGTGCCTCAAAAGGAGGAAGGGCTTAGGATAACCCATGTAAGAGTTATATTAACAAGTGAAAACCTAATAATAGAACTTAGGGGGATGGGTAATAATAACATAATAAGATAATCTTGGATACCTCGTCTATCCATTAGGGCTTTCACAGACTAATGGTAGAATGAGAAGGTCATGGTTGGAAAGGTCGTTACCTCATCTTCTCGAGAGGTTAATGGCTCTGCATGAGTCACCTATGGGGTCGACGCCTCAAGTAGGAGGAAGGGCCAGGATAACCATAGATGGGGGCTGACACCTCATGTTGGAGGAAGGGCCAGGATAACCCATGTGGGCTATGTGATGACACTCTCCACTATTTTCCCTTATGCTTTGCTTTCTTGCTTGCCTGTGGAAGTGGTTAATGGTTGTTGGCTTTGGCTTATTTATGATGTGTTTTATGGCTTTGTGTTTATTATGATTAATTCTTGGTTGTTGTCGCTTATGATCTATGTAATCTTTTGTTGTTTCTTTTGGAGTTATTGTTACTATGATATTCTTTATTGGAGTTAGTCTTGTGGCATTCTTGGTCGCGGTCACTTCCTTGTCACCTTTAAGCATGGGGGGTGGGTTTTTTTCTAAAACCCACGTGGTCGGGTGGAACGTGCTCCGCACCCGTTGGGTTCCCCATCAACGTTCGTTCTACACAGTGTCCTTTAAATGGAGCTCGTACTAGTTAATCATCTTATATTTCAGATATTCCTTGTATGATGTATCTATCCCACATGTATGAGAGGTTTTATTGTATCTCATGTATTGTGAACATGTAATGTATTAAAATATGATGTATTGTAAATGCACCCTTGTAACCATTCATGATTTATGAGATTTATTATGGTTTGTATCATGTGATGTATTTATACTTATGCTTATGGATATATGGATGTTATCTTTTTTAAATGATTATTTTAATGTCTATGATGGATGTAAAGATTAGGGTATGTGCAGGATCATGATGGGCCAAAAAGTGGCGATATGATGGGTATTTGTAGGGTATGTAGCTGACGACTTTTTTTATACCCAAAATTGATAAAATGAAAAGGGTTTTTAAAGGATATTCTCAGCTTTCCACAAATATAAATTATGATTTACTTTGAATTTAATAAATAATTATTATTCATTTTCTATTTAATTTACAAGTAAAGTCTTGATTGATAGGCTGATTGAAAAAAATCTATAACTTTCAAACGGTATCATATTTTTTGAATTTGAAAAATGCGTCACATTCTATGCTTCACATACTATAGGATTAAAAGGAGAAAAAATAAATTTCATGAAGTTTTGACCAAGTTAAGGTGGTCAAACGTACAAGTTTTTATATTTTTTAAAAGTTGTAATAAAAAAATCATAATTAATTATTTACTTGGAAAAAAATTGCAAAATAATATGCATCACATTGAGACATGAGTCATCTACTTATGTCTAAAATATTATAAAAAAATATTATCATTTTATTGTGATTAGGGTGGTCAGACAAACACCTATTCATATTTTTTCCCTGAAATTTAAGTACTACTGCATTGAAATTTCAAATTTTCACCAAATAGATTTTTTTTTTATAAATAAACCTAGTAGTTTAGAAACTACATTCAATTTTCTACAAATTCTATTCTTACATATTTTTTAAATAATATAGATAACTTATTCAAATTTTTACGTCAAGTTGCCTAACTCTATTTTTTCTAAATTTTTTGCCACTTAAGGGCATGTTTTTTCCATGAAGATGCTGCACATACCCATTAGTTAAGTTATTTATCCTTATATGTATCTTTCATTATGGGTTGGTTTTATGCGATGTGGCCTTGCATGCCCCAAAGGACTTAGATGTTTATGATGTTATCGTGTAATGTAATTATGTTTAATGTTTCATTATATGTTTACTTTGTATTATTTTTATTAAAAAAATGTGTGCATTGTTGATGTCCTTTGGGGTTTGCACGACAGGCGTTACATTCCACGTGTTGATAAGAAGCAAACTGATAATGTAAAGCAGGTAATTCAATAATTTTGGCATGATAACTCTAGAGTATCACCCAATGCAAAGGATGTTTTAAAGTTAAGAATTGGAAATCGAGACCATACACCACATCCTAAACATTTCTTGGAATTAAGCAAAAAAATGTTGTTCAAAAAATTTATTGAAACACATCCAAATATGGAAATCTCGCAAAGGACTTTTGAAGGTTTGAAGACATTTTATTGTGTGCCTCTTAAAATTCATAATATTTTCCATTGCGAATACCATGTGGAGTTTTCATTGTACCATGAACTATTATGCTATATCTGTTCTACTTTTGCGTACTAATGAAATGTTGCAGGAGTGTGGTGTAATGCATCTTCCGAATCATCAAGGGACTTTCTAGATCTTTTTCTTATGTTCTAGAGATGATGGTTTCTTTTTCTATAGAAATGATTGTTTAAATGCAAAGTGCTCACAATGTGGTGGATTTTCAAAGTTTGTTCAATGTTTTCATGAGGTTTCTAAACATGAATTTGGAAAGAAGCTTGTTGAGAAAAAGAGATATGAGATAGTCAAATATACTTTGTAGAGTGGAGGTGAAGGTTATAGATGTGAGTTGGTTTCAAAAGAATGCAGTGTTGCTGATTTTCTTTCAAATTTTAAGGACAATCTTTTCTACAAGTATGCAAGGCATAGTCATAGGTCTCAGTGGTTGGATCAAAAATTCAGAATGTGTAAGGACTCTTTTCCAATTGGAACTATTATATCAGTGGTTGATTTTGCATAAAACTACACATTGTAACCACAAAATGAGGTACAATCTCAGTATTATAATTCCATTTAGATTGCTATATTTGTCCACATAACATTTAGACATGCACTTGATAGTACAGAGGGGGATCAAAAGATAATCATAGAGTATCATTTTTATATGAGTGATGATAGATCTCACTCATCCGAGTATGTCCAACATTGTTTCAAGATTTTTTTTGAGTTCTTGCAGGAGCATGATATAGCACTGGGCCAACATCTCATTTGGTCAGATAACTGCACAGGTCAATTCAAGAATGCTCGTATGTTTTATTGGTTGTAGAATGCATGTAGAGAGGGGTATACCTCATATTTAGAGTTTTTTTGAAGCTAGGCATTAGAAAGGGGAGCATGATGGAACAGGGGCATGTGTAAAGAGAGCTCTAGTTAAGGAGGAATTGAAGATTTCAAGAGAAAAATTCAGTGATGCACATTCTATTGTTGATTGGTGTAGTTCAACATTATCACAAGGAGGGACACTTGATTCAATAGTGCACATATTATTTTGGTTGGTTGAGGAGGGTACAGTGGGAGGCAGATTGGATTTTCAAACAATCAAATATTCTTCAAAGATGCATTCATTTCGAAGCTTAGATGCAAGCACATGGACCATTTGGACATGAGATTTGGCTTGTTTTTGTCAGAGTTGTATTCAATGCGAGTGGGATCAATGTGGGTCAAGTGAGTGGGTGGATACATGGGTTCCACATTATCTAACTCCATTATCTCAAACAATATCCATGACAAATGACATAATGGAAATTTTAGTTGATTATGACTGGCTTTCATATCTACTAAATCCAGGACATGGTTTTGCAGTTGTTGCACCGCAGGGGAATGAAGAGAGATTAGACTATTGGTTGGCTCGATGTGTGTAGGTAAAGCATAATCTAACACAACCGATGGAAGATGATGATGGGTTCATGTATCCTATAGGTTCAGTTGTGGTTGCAAGAACTTGGCTGTGAACATATATGGTTAGAAAGAATGGCATACCTGCATTTGAAGACTATGAGAAACACAAAACCATTATCATGTATTCTCACCTTGTTATAGCAACAAATGTTAAGTTGTTGAAGCATCATGCCAGGCCAAAGACAAAACAACTATGGACACTTAGTAATGTTGATCATGAAGTGATATTGGATACTCTTAAGCAAAGTGATGACCCTTCAGGAACACTTGAATAAAATTTTGAAGAATTGAAGGCACAATGCTTAGGTTCATTATGCTTAAGTTCATTATGCATCATCAATTAGGTCATTTATAATTTAATATAGATTGGTTATTCTAAGCATATTTTATATTGTGACAGTATAGATTTCTCATTTGAAAAATTTTGTGATATTTTTGGCACGATTGATCATGGACCTACTGCAACAATAGCTAGCTTTGATCCTTTTAGAGAGGTATTTGACAGATTACACTAATATAGATTGGTTATTATAAGCATCTTTTATAATTTTCATTACCATCTCATCATCAATTAGGTCATTTAGAATAATATAGATTGGTTATTCTAATATTTTTTATAGTTTGCATTACCAATTCATCATCATTCAAGTTTAGATTAATATAGATTTGTTAGTCTAAGCATCTTTTCTATTGTGACAATATACATTTCTCATTTGACAAATTTTGTGATATTTTTGGCATGATTGATCATGGACTTGCTGCAACAATAGCCATCTTTGATCCTTTCGGAGAGGTATGCGACAAATTACAATAATATAGATTGGTTATTCTAAGCATCTTTTATAGTTTGCATTACCAGGTAAGTGCACCAAGATGGTTCCCAAAAATGGGGCTTAAGTGGCCACTTTTTTTCTGAAATCAGGAAATACTGACCTTGGACGTGAAATTGAGGATAGCTACACTCAAAATTTTTAGATGGAACAAAAACAAGGACCACAGTGCTCCGAGTCTACTTTCTAAACTACTAATTTATTTTGAAAATGGTTGAGATTAAGGGGTTCAAAAGAGGGACACACACAAATTTCTATTGTTTCTATCAGAAAAACATAACATAGCAACTCTTGTGTGACCCGAGCATGGTGGACTTTTTTGTAGTATTTTTAAAATCGCTCCGGTTAGAAGTTAGATAACAATATGTAGTAAGGACTGGATATTTTGTGATAATTTTTTAATGAATATTTATTTTTTTATTAATTTTCTAAGTGGGCACTTCCTAAAAAGCAAAATTTTGGCCGTGCTCCCCCTAAATTTTTTTGAAACTAATAGATTTTCTTAAAAAAAAATTTTAAAAAATTGTAGAATGGAGTCTAGTTTCTAAAAATGTAATTTATTTCAAATTTTGATGAACAATTAATTTATAGCGAAAAAAATACCAAACACTACTTTTAAAGAAAAATGGACATACAAACAAAAGAAATTATGGATGAAAGGCTTAACATTGTTAGAAGGTGAGAAAAATTACATTGTTGGAAAGCTAATAAAGAACCTAACATTACCTATGTGTTTGATTTTCTTGATATTGAACTAGATGCAATCTTGATGGTGAGCATGAACCCGATTATGTAAAAATTTGTTGAATTTAGAAAAAACACATCTCTGGTCTTTGGGAATGCCCTCCAAGCCTTTGGGTTGGTATTCCAAAGCAAATACCAAAGAAAATTTGCAAAGAAAACTATAATGCGAACGCGTTATTTGTTAGTTTGGCCACAAAAGTGGGACCATTTCGGTGCACTTACCCTACCATCTCATCATTAATTAGGTCATTTAGAATAATATAGATTGGTTATTCTAAGCATTTTTTATAGTTTACATTACCGATTCATCATCATTCAGTTTGTTTAGATTAACATAGATTTGTTGGTCTAAGCATCTTTTCTGTTGTGACAATATAGATTTCTCATTTGACAAATTTTGTGATATTTTTGGTAATATTGATCATGGACCCGCTGCAACAATAGCTAGCTTTGATCCTTTTGGAGAGGTATGCAATAGATTACAGTAATATAGATTGGTTATTCTAAGCATCTTTTATAGTTTGCATTACAATCTCATATTCAATTAGGTCATTTAGAATAATATATATTGGCTATTCTAAGCATATTTTATAGTTTGCATTACCAATTCATCATCATTCAGGTTGTTTAGATTAATATAGATTTGTTAGTCTAAGAATCTTTTCTATTGTGACAATATAGATTTCTCATTTGACAAATTTTGCGATATTTTTGGCATGATTGATCATGGACCTACTACAACAATAGTTAGCTCTGATCCAATCAAAGAGGTATGCGACAAATTACAATAATATAGATTTGTTATTTTAAGTGTCTTTTATTCTTAGCATTTTTTCTATTGTATGTAGTTTAACTACTACCTTGATGGTTTGTACAGGTGCTTGTCAGTCCAGAACGTGAACATACTACTCTTGTGGAAGACTGTGCCCTGAATGCCTCCAATATGAAAATTTTGTAAAATTTGAATTTTGAAATGTGAAACAATGTAAAAAGGTCATAACTGTGTATGGGCATCATGTATATGCAGGTGTATGCTTTGTTACTGTTATTGGGACAATTCTATAATAAATTATTGTAATTAATCAAGCTACAATTAGAGGTTTTCTTCGTATTCTTTCCTACCAGTATGCTCGTTTGAACCAAGTTTTGTAATATCTCCTATTTATATATAATAAATTACAGTGGCTTGCCAATTTTCCCAAAAAAAATGTAAAAAGGTCATGTGAAGGTCATTTCCAATGTAATTGAGTCTTTTATCTAGCAAAGTGGAAACAAGGTATTTGGGTGTGCATAATGTTCAAGTTGATTGGGTAAGAGTTTTCTGATGCAAGAGCTAGGTTTCTTTAAACAACACTTGTAATTACAATTAAAGATGACATTGTTAGAATCTGCACAAGCTTGATCCAACCTTAAATCTTGTTGCCCCCACATTTCATCGACGTTACCATGTTGTAACTCACCAACTCAACTAAAGACCTTTCTAGCTCTTTAAACCCACTTAGTCACCTTATACAGTCCTAATAATATCTACCATGGTCATTCCATCCACCTACAAACCGTACAATAGATGGTATGGCCTTTTAGCACTTTGGATTCTTAAGGGAAATCGTCAGTCCAATGTAGCTTAGAGTGATTTAGTGTATTTGGGTGCAAAAGATGACAATCCCTAGCATAAACGTACCCATATGGATGTGTTGGAATAGTTTGTTTGGTCATACGAGTTGTGGAATGAAAGTTGCACCACATTGCAACTTTACACTGCTTGCATATGACAACTTTTCTCTCCACTAAAAATTCATCACCACAGAAAAATGCCTCCGAGATAGCAAAAAATGAGAGAGATTTTTGTAGATGGTCCCAACATGATCCCATAGCCTTGGACGAAGAGTCTGTAAGCCTCACCGTCTCCGAGAAATAGCCCTTCAAAGATTGCTACCTTTTAGCAATTTGGACTCTTAAGGGAAATCGTCTGTCCAATGTAGCTCAGAGTGATTCAGCATATTTGGGTGCAAAAGAGGACCATCCCTAGTGTAAAAGTACCCATCCAAATGTGTTGGAACAATCTTTTTGGTCGTCCGAGTTGTGGAATGAAAGTTGCACCACTTTGCAACTTTACACAATTTGTATCTGGCAACTTTTCCCTCCACTGAAAAATCATCACCACAGGAAAATGCTCTAAGATAATAAAAACTGAGAGATTTTTTTGTATATGGTCCCAACACGATCCCATAGCCTTGGACGAAGAGTCTGTAAGCCTCACGGTCTCTGAGAAATATCCCTTCAAAGATTGCTGCCTTTTAGCACTTTGGACTCTTAAGGGAAATCGTCGATCCAATGTAGCTCAGAGTGATTTGGCGTATTTGGGTGCAAAAGAGACCATCCCTAGCATAAAAATACCCATCTGGACGTGTTGGAATAGTCTGTTTGGTCGTATGAGTTACAGAATGAAAGTTGCACCACTTTGCAACTTTACACTACTTGCATTTGACAACTTTTCCCTCCACTGAAAAGTCATCACCACAGGAAAACGCCTCCAAGATAGAAAAAACTGAAAGGGTTTTGTAGATGGTCCCAACACAATCCCATAGCCTTAACAAAGATTCTATAATCCTCACAGTCTCTGAGAAATAGCCCTTCAAAGATTACTTCCTTTTAGTACTTTGGACTCTTAAGGGAAATCGTCGGTCCAATGTAGCTCAGAGTGATTCTGCATTTGGGTGCAAAAGAGGACCATTCCTAGTAAACGTACCCATCTAGATGTCTTGGAATAGTCCATTTGGTCGTACAAGTTGCGAATGAAATTTACAACACTTTTCATCTTTACACTGCTTGCATCCGGGCAACTTTTCCCTCCACTGAAAAGTCATCACCATAGGAAAATGCCTGAGATAGAAAAAACTGAGGTTTTGTAGATGGTCCCAACACAATCCCATAGCCTTAGATGGAGATTCTGTAAGCCTCACGGTCTCTAAAAAATAGCCCTTCAAATATTGCTTCCTTTTAGCACTTTGGGCTCTTAAGGGAAATCGTCGGTCCAATGTAGCTCAGAGTGATTCGACATATTTGGGTGCAAAAGAGGACCATCCCTAGCATAAATGTATCCATATAGATGTGTTGGAATAGTTCGTTTGGTCGTACGAGTTGCAGAATGAAAGTTGCACCACTTTGCAACTTTACACTGCTTGCATCTGGCAACTTTTCCCTCCACTGAAAAATCATCACCACAGGAAAACGCCTCTGAGATAGAAAAAACCAAGAGAGGTTTTTGTAGATGGTATCAACATGATCCCATAGCCTTGAATGGAGATTCTATAAGCATCACGGTCTCTGATAAATAGCCCTTCAAATATTGCTTCCTTTTAGCACTTTGGACTCTTAAGGGAAACTAGTAGGCAACAAAGTTAACTTCTTCACAAACTTGGTTTGAAGTAATTTCATTTTTTTTGTGCATTTAGGAGACATTTGGACTGGAGGTCGGTCTATGAGCCCTGTTCCAAGGGTTTGAGTGCATTTAAAATGGATTTTTAAGCCTTCCACCCTAAAAGTGACCTCTAAATAACTTCAAACACCTTAACCACCTCATTCTTATTCATTTGTTTTGCAAACAAGCATTTTCATTCCAAGAGGCCAAGCTTTCATTTTTGCTTGTTGGATTGAAATCAGACCATGACATAACTTTCTTTTTTCAAAAATTATTCAACATCATTGAACTAAGAATTTATCACACATTTGTAGAGAAATAGAGGAGCACTACAAACTAAAACACATTACTCTTTTATTCTCACTGACTTGATGTACTCTCCAACATATCTCTTCTCTTATGTGGAGAGTTAGAACTGCTTGGCCATTCCTTTTCATCATGAGGGACATTTTTCTCTTTTTGACAATGTCAAAAGCATGGCTACATACAAATTAGGAAAAAGACCTTTCCTTTTAGATTAGCAATGCATGGAAGATTCAAAAAGTCCTTGATATTACAAAAAGGTATGTGTTGATACACTTCACGTGAACAAGAAGACCCTAAAATTGACCTCTAAATCACTTCAAGCACCTTAACTACCTCATTCTTATTCATTTGTTTTGCAAACAAGAATTTTCATTCCAAGAGGCTGAGCTTTCATTTTTGCTTGTTGGATTGAAAGTGGACTGTGACACAATTTTCTTTTTTCAAAATTTTTTTAGCATCATTGAACTAAGAATTTATCACACATTTGTAGAGAAATAGAGGAGTACTACAAACTAAAACACATTGCACTTTTATTCTCACTCACTTGATGTACTCTCCAACATCTCTCTTCTCTCATATGGAGAGTTAGAACTTCTTGGCCATGCCTTTGCATCATTAGGTAATTTTTTCTCTTTTTGACAATGTCAAAAGCATGGCTGCATACAGATTAGGAAAAAGACCTTTCCTTTTAGATTAGAAATGCATGGAAGATTCAAAAAGTATCCTTGATATTATAAAAAGATATGTGTTTATACACTTCAAACATGCAATCACCCTTTGGTTCTTTCAAAGAAAAATATTCCTATGCCACTGTTACACTGCATAGGTAAACCAAATTTTGTATTGTGGACCTATATTAAGCTACCACTCTCAAAACTAATGTAACAATGATACAAAATAATGTTTGAGACTACAAGAAGACATCAAAATGGCTAGTGTACTAAAAAAATTATTATGATTTCTGAAGAATGCCAATAACTCTACTCAGTTGGCTTCTTTTTTCAATATCATACAAATTGAACCCTAACATCAATAGACTCTGTATATCAAGCTACCACAATTCAAGTTTCAAAGATGAATATTTATCATGCATGTTTTAAATGGCATTCAAGTTTATGATGGTTTTTTTGTTTATATGATGTTATGTGATATTCTAATCCTAATTCATGCTTCTAGTCTGCATATATATATATATATTACATGTTTTCTCCATTGTTCATCCCCTACACCACAAGTAAATGGCTGCATAGCATGTGGAATGAGGGGGCAACAAGCCTAAGACCCCTTTAAAGTTTGTTTGAGTGCTTTATTTTCATTTTTTGTGAGTTTTGTGCCAAGTTTCCTCAAAGAAATGTGGTCTCATAGAATTCCATGACAAGCAAATGCAATTGATAGTTGCTCCTAGTTATTAGTTATGTAATGTGAAGTAATTGCATAACTGCTTAGGTTGACTTTGTAAAAACTATATTGTAATTGAATTTTTTTCATCTATCAGCATCTAGTTGTTACTTATGCAATGTGAAGTAATGCTTTGAGTTTGAAAGATGTGCAATGCAATGTAATCAACAATATGAATATAAACTACATAATATAACCATTCTTTTTATGCTATTGTACATTGATATTTAACCATTTCTCACTTGATTAAATTTTCAAAGAGTTTAATCATGCACATGAGGAGGAAATTAAATTTTGATTATCAACTTCTATATATCAAATTATCCAATAATCAAATGTATGTCCATATACAAAAATGGAATCAACGCCAACTCAAACAAAGTTTTACAATATGTGGCATATGCCATCTCAGTATCTATTCAAAATTTACATGCCAAAATGTCTTTCTCATCCTAAACTACTATTGGATCATCAAAATGGAGTATCTTGAAGCACTCATTGGATCTGAAGGTAGCTACACAAGAAAAAGTCAAACCACAATTGAGATTAGTTATACTATATAATTTAAAATTGAATAATTAACATAAAAATCAATATACATTGAATTATAATTGAACTCTAAAATTGAAATCTTGATTACTTGAAATATACATCTCTTCAAGGGTCAGGAGTCCTAGAATATGCCCCTCTCAAAGAACCAACCAAACCAAACTTTGTAATGCCAATCTATATATGTGAACAAAAACATAAAATTGATCCAAGTTAGCATACAATTGTCGGTAATAGGAACATATTTACCAAACAAAAAATAAAATAAACACATACCTCTTTAGACTGATCTTTTTCTTTATCTCCTTTAGGTGTTTTGACACCTTCTCCTTGAGGTGTTTCAACACCTCCTCCTTCAGGTGTTCAAATACCTACTCCTTCAGGTGTTGTGACACTTGTCAATGACGATGTATAGCTCACAACCGCTTGTACATAAAAATGACAAGTACATATGAAACTACCAATCTATGTCGATGTATGCATAATCAATAAAAGATCTTATAAATCTTAATTCAATCAAATTTGAGTTCAATTACCTTTCCCTTATCTAACATTTCACCTCCATAGTCTGGAGAGCACTGCTCCTCGCTCACACTAGGTGTTTCCTACAAGCAGAGAATAAGATAAACATATAAGTTAATATATAATTTCATTAATGACAATTCAAATGACAAGCAAGTGTACAGTAAAAAAATGTAAATGAGTGAGTGCGAAAATACATACTGTGTGTGTGTCAAGGCCAAATGAAATGCCCCTAAGGGTGCTATCAGTCACCCTTGTGAGCTCCTCCTCAGACATTAACTATTAAATAGACCATGTAAACAAATATTAGTACATGATACTATCTCTTATTAATATTCATTTAAAAAAAAATGCAAGTTATGAATTTACACCTTAAATGTTACTTGTGTAACTATTCCAATGTCCACCTATCTAGTAGGAGAGGACTCTGTAGGGTGTTCTCCACTCCCCTGCGTGTGATCTCCTATAATCTCCACATCCTGGATGTCATAATCAAAAGTGTCTAATGGATGCTCAGCGGGTTGTACAATAGGACCCAAGCATATCTGGTGGCACATATTGCAAATATGTGGCACAAAAATATGTGGACCTGGGGAGGATGATGCAGTAGCACTGGATCCATTGCCAACATCACCAGAATGTGGCTAAGCTACTGAAGAAGCATGGGAAACCAAAATACCAATCAAAGAGTGAATGGCCTAGATAGTTTGTGTGGTTGCATCCTCCGTAATATCTGGATGTTGTATTGGAGGTGGTGGAGGAAGGGGAGGAAGGGGAACATGTGGGTACCTTACTACTCTAACTGCCCTTGGCCTATCCTGAGGCATACCTCCTCCAACACCCTGGAAGGGTTTAATTTCAAAGTAATTGACATGATGCCCTAACAAAAACTCAGCGTATATTTTTTTAATAAATTAAATTTAAAGTACATCAAAATTATTGTTGGGTGGTTTATCAAAAACCATACACCAACGATCCCAAAAGTTATCTACTCTGCCCCTATGTGTGCACCATTTTATAGAAAGTTTTGGTCCATTAACATTAACTCGAAAACCAGTGCGGGGGATAATAAATAAAGATGTTATGTGGGATTTTGTTATTTGGAGATTTTTCACATCATCATAAAAAAATCCACATGCATAATATTCCCTCATGGTTTCTCGCCATGAATGAAAGGCATTATGTTGGGTGGAGATGGTTTCTACATTTGTAATTATTTTTGTCAATGTAATTATTTTCTTATAAACATCACAAATTCCCCTCAATTGCTCCAATTTTTCACCAATTAAGTCTTCAATTAATGGTTGCGGAGGTGGTGGAGCATTTGGCATTTCTGCATTTTGATTCTCAGCTGGTGGATTTTCATTCTCAACTGGTGGAATTTGTGCATTCTCATTCTCAGTAGCCATAATGCCTGATTAAAGTTAAAAAATAATTAATCCAATTTAAATTAGACAATATAAATGAAAATATTATAAAAATACCCTAGTTTTAAAAAAACATGCAAAAAAAACCCTACTTTTTAACAAAAATCTATAAAATTCTCTAATTTTTAATACAAATACATAAACAACACTATTTTTAAATCAAAATCCATAAAAAACATTCATTTTTAATCAAAATCCATTCTAAACTCAAAATTTTCATAAAAATTCAATCAAAACCCCTATTTTGAAAAAAAATCTATAAAAAACTAAGTGAAATTAGACAAATCTAATTCAAAATTCAATGAAAGCAAAGAAAAATCTAAAATCCAACCTTTTCAAATCAGATATTGGCGAAATCGGATATCCGTTATGCGAAGAACCTCCTCACTATGCACCCGCGAGTTGTTTGTGACTGTGAAATGATTTTGATAGCCCAAAATTTGTTTATATATACTTTCTTCAAATCGGATATCCTATTTGGATCATATATCTTATCCAAATCAAATATCTAATTTGAATCAGATATCTGATCTAACTTAGATATCTGATATGGAAATCTTGGTTTGCTCATTGCTTTAGAGGTGTGTACTGACACCCAAGCCACAAAAAAGTCAACTCGACATTTTCACATTTTTTGGTCGATGAAAGACATAATTTCTTCCTCATTGCCACTTTTTGGCGCATCATGATCTTGCACATACCAAGGGAGGAGATTGAAAAATGAAGTAAAAGTGAAAATAGGAAAAAAAATGATGAACCCATAATAGAAGAATGAATACTATAATAATATGATATAACACAAATAAATGGATCAAAAAAGGTTAAAGGTTAAATGTCTCAAACATTGAATAAATAACTCTAAAAGAATTATAAAGATGAAGTATATAACAAAATGATTGAAGAACAATTACCAAAATTATTAAAAGAAATGAAAATATAAAAGGAAAATTAAATAAATGGTTCAATTAAAATTAAAAAATAGATGGTTAAATACAATAGATTATAGTATATATAACCTATAATATATATTCATATAAATAGATAAAATCATTATATATATATTAAAGGAGAACCTACAAAATAAAATAACCCATCATATATATTAATATAAATATATAACATAAATTAATATATTACCTACAAAATATAGGTTAACTTATTTACCTACAAAATATTATCTTCAACATAAGATATAAATAAAAATAATATATAAATTCTATTTATATATATTTATATATATATATATATATATATTATCTACATTAAAATAGGTTGTATATTATAAATAATAAAGACCTAAAATAATATACATTATTTTATATACCTATATATTATAGGTTATAATTCTTTAAGGAGAACGTATATATAAATTAATATAAAAAATATACATGATAGAAAAAATTTATTAATAAAAAAAAAGGAGAGCATATAATAATTAAATTATACCATAAAATATTAAAAATATAGATAACAAAGATATTAGTCTAATGGTAAGAATAATACAATTTTTTATTTTATTTTATTATTTTAATAGTGTGAATCCAAATCTCTATAAAATAGTTAATTGATTCTTGCGAGATTTTCTTTAATAAAAAATAACAATTACATACATAAAAAAAACATTCTTAAAAAAAGTCAAAATAAGTAAGATTTATTTATTTTAGAAAGATTTAATTGACTTTATAAAGAAAAAAAGGAAAAAACATTCTTTAAAAAAATGTTTACCTTGCTTTCCCTACAAATGGGTCAATAATACACACAACTTTTTAATCAATCATATGCACAATATTTTTTTTTATAATTTATAAAGTTAAATATTTTACAAGTTGACTTTACAAAATTGAAATTTTTTTTTTTTAAAAAAATATTATTTTTGATTGGTCGAAAACTAAATTATTAATAACTAGTTAACTAGAAAAATCCAAACTCATTATAGTAGTACTATGCCAATGGCAAGTATTTATAATAATGAAATAAAAAATTAAAATTAAAAAATTAAAAAATACTTTCTTTTACTTAGAGTTATTTTATTTTGTATTTGAAAACTATTTTTATTTATTTATTTAATAGAAAGTAAAGACTTAAGAGCTATTTATTTTTATAATTACTTAAGAATTATTTTATTTAATACATTATTTTGTTGAATAGCTATATTTTGTTTCACTTTTCAATTATCTTTATTTAGTAAGAAATCATCAATACTATGTTTATTATTAAATATTAATGATGTCAATGAATGTCAAATTTAATATAATGATTTTTTAACACACTCATGCATTAAAATTCATTGTCTGATATCATTTTAGTTACTATGTATATAAAAATTGGTGCATACAATAACAAGTTAAATAAATATTAACCTATCCTACTCACGATATATGTAGCACTTAGATTAAGTATAAGATATAGTAAAAAAATTATGAAAAAATTATTAATAGCTCACCAATAACATTGAACCAAGCCATGGTGGTTGTGCTCAAAGATGTTTGATTTGATGATATATGGGATATGTACTGGATTATCATGGAAAAAATAGACCCTTAAGTGGCGAAAAATTCAAAAAAATTAAAGTTAGACAACTTGACGTAAAAATTTGAATAAGTTATCTATATTATTTCAAAAATATGTAAGAATAGAATCTGTAGAAAATTGACTGTAGTTTCTAAAATACTAGGTTTATTTAAAAATAAATAAATCTATTTGGTGAAAATTTGAAATTTCAATGCGTAATACTTAAATTTTAGGAAAAATAAGAAGTAGGTGTCTGTTTGACCACCCTAACCACAATAAAATGATATTTTTATAATATTTTAGATATAAATAGAGGACTCATGTCTTGATGTGATGCATATTTTTTTGTAATTTTTTCCAAGTAAATAATTAATTATGATTTTTTTATTACAAATTTTAAAAAATATAAAAATTTGCATGTTTGACCACCTTAACTTGGTCAAAACTTCATGAAATTCAATTTTTCTTTTTTTAATCCTATAGTATGGAAAGCATAGAATGTGACACATGTTTTGGATTTAAAAAATGTGATACTGTTTGAAAGTTATAGATGTTTTTCAATCAACCTATCAATCGGGACTTTAGTCGTAATTCAAATTGAAAATGAATAATTGGTGGAAAGCTGAGATCTCCTTTTAAAACCCTTTTCATTTCATCAATTTTGGGTTAAAAAAAAGTCATCAGCCACATGGGCCATCATATCACTTACATATCGCCACTTTTTGGCCCATCATGATCCTGCACATACCTTGTGAGTGATTCTACTTGCAACATAATTTTAAATTTTGTGGAGTCTTCTTAAAAACGGGTTGGGTTGAGACCAATTTATAGTTTTTTGGCTCAAAGATTAGATGAATGGGATTAAAAGGAGAAATCAAGGGTTTAAATTTGATGAGAGGATTGGGAGGATGAGAAGTTGCTCCACATGGTTGTTGATGATGAAGGGGTCCAAGATTAAAGGGGAATCAAGGGTTGAGAATTCCCTTGGAGAAAGTAGAGAGATGAAATAAAATGGTTACTTTGGAGTACTTTGGGGGAACAGTTAAGGCCTTGACCCATGTGACATGTTCCAAGTATGAGATTTGTGCTGAAAGGAATGAAAAAAACCATAGGATCCTAGATCAAATCTGCAAACAAGAATAAAACTTCTAGAGAAGATCTGGATATTCCAAAAAATGCAAAAATATATTATCAATAGGATCAAAAGAATCCTAGTGGACTATCATGACAAATACATAGAAGAACCTTGCTTAAATAGGAAAGGTGAGACTCAAGATGTAATAATATTATGACAAGTTTCATAATCCTATGATGTGTGACAAATCAAGTCAACTCATAACCTTATCTCTAAGTCATAAAAGAGAAAAATCAATCTTATCCTAGATGATAAGATAAAAAACTAATAATGACTCCCTAATCAACTTTAGATATTATGTGCAATACTACACATAGGATAAATATGTATAAAGTGTAAATATTACACAAACAACCCCCTTTCAGTGTATCTTAAGGAGGCCACACACTCAAGATAAAAAGAAAGATGAGGCTTGGCAACAAGACACGATTAGGTACCCATTTACAAATAGATGGGAAAGGAGAGAACCCATTGGAAATAAAAATACTAACCAAATTGTGTCTAAACTCTAGAAAACAAATGAAAATACATTGCAACTAGCAATGTAAAACTGTGACTAAAATTGATCCATATGAGCAAGTAACATGAAAATTCATGAAAATTAACCATAATAAGTGACCCACAAACTGAGATGTGACCTGATGTGAATCATAATGTGTCAATTTAGGAGCAATATGAGGCATATTACATTGAAGTAACAAGATTATAGAACTTTATTTTAGTGTGTTTATAGAATATATTTTACATATAGGAGTTACAAAACATTAAAGACAACAACAACAAAATGATGATGCAAAATTGGAAACTCTAATGAAGAAGCCATGCAGAAATCTACTTTGAAATAGATGATTGTTGAAGATTCCCTTCAATTGGGATATCACCATAATTCCAAGAGCAATTGGCCCCTCTTGGTTGTCGATTGGAGGAATGACATGGATAGTCCAATATGGAGCTCCATGACAATCATAATTTTATTTTATCATTGTATGCCTATATGGATTTTTTATTAGTAAAAATATATTTTACCTTTTCTGTCCATATTTGGTTAATACAAATATATTTAAAAATCATATGCTATTGATTTTTTGTATGAGATTAAGAAGAAAATTATTTTATATTTCCTTTCATTTGGTATCAAAACATGGCCAAATTATTTGATCTATGAGAATGGAAAGGAATATATTAATATTAATCATTTTGTTGATAGGATTATGTTGTATTTAATCTTATTTCAAGATATAGATATGGCATGCTTGATAGAATAAAGGTGGGGAGATTCAATGACACAAAATTTAAGCTTTGGAAGCTCAAGATGAGGGATCTTCTCGATTGTAATGAGTGTATTACAAATAATGTTTCATGTTTCCTTGGATTCCATGCTCATAATGACTTGGAGCTCCTATTTGGTGATATATGATAAGTCATTAGTTATTAGGAGGGTCTATAGTACTTCATATGATATTTGGAGCTCCATTTATTCCCCTAGATACATCGTCATGTCAAGGTTGTGAAGGTGATCATATGGTGACCTAAACCTCCTACATCTCCTCTAGATAAATGGTCACATGGAGGTTATAGAGTTTTTCATATGATGACTTAGAGCTTCTAGTAACACCTTGCCCCTTTTGGTTGCATGGACTTGGTGTAGTTGGTCGTATGGTTACTTAGAGCTCTTAGATGCATGTAGATGCATTTTTAAAATTCATGGTGTGTTGAAGCTATATATTACGTATTTGTGATAATCCATCATTCAAAATGAAAATATCATCTTTATAGATTTTTGGGTGTTTTATATGTGAATGAATTCATATTTGCATCGTAGTTGTGTGTGTGGTTTACGTTATAAGCAAGGTGTTTTGTAGGTTGTTTTTTTAAAATATTTGATTTTTTTACAAATTTGTGGAAAAGTATTTTTCAAATTTTAACTCTCAAAGGTTTTCCATTTATGGTACAATTTTGGATTTTCCTGCATGCTTTCAATCATGGTTAGAGACTTGTTCATTAGTCTCTAGGCTTTGACCTATAGTTGTCCTATAGTTAGATATTTATGACATATTAGACCTAAGGATGCTTTTATTCTAATTTTATTCCATTAAAAGAATATGCATGATGTCTTAGTTTAATTGTTACAAAAAAAAAAAAATTGAATTTGTTTAGATTGATATATTTTTGCAGTTCCAAGTTGTACTAACTAAGATCTACATTTTTTGTTCTACAATATACTTTGGTTTTAGTTTTTAACCTATAGGTATGTTTTAGATACTTTGTTGTAAGTTGCATGTGTATAATATGAGGTTGCAGGTGTCATTTTTATGTACCTTTATGTTGCATGAAGAATTCAAGAGTAGATCCACAAAGTATTTGTGATGTGTGTATTGCTAGAGTAATAAATTGTTTCACTTAATTAATTTAATCATATTGGTTAATTAATTAAGTCACTTATCACTTTAGTTACTTAAGATAAACTTAGGCACATTAATAATTAATTATTTATTAATTATTAAGTGTGCACACTAGGGTTTCCCTTTTAGGTTTCACTTTAGGATTTCTTGATCTCCTTTTATAAGGATTGATCTCATTGTAATTATTAACGGGAGAATATATTTTAAAAGTGTTTTCATTCTTCTGTAGCTTTTTCTTGTTGAAGATAATTGCATATATTTGTTTGCAGATCTCTTGCGTGGAAGGTGTCTTTGTTTGTGTTTGATCATGTGGCTCATGGTTTTGTGCTTGTTTCATAATTCTAACATAGTATCAGAGTGTGGATTCAGCGAGCCCCTTGTCAATTTATGAGGTTTTCTTCTTCAACAAGGGTTGCAGTCTTCAAATCTAAATCCCCTTTGCTTTCTTTGCAAATTTTGGATGAGGACATTTTTTAGAAGTATTTTGGCATGAATCATACCTCTCCATTGAATCCAGAGCTGTCGGAATAGTCAAGATCGACCTTTGTTTCATCAAATTTGGCTTCCATTTGTCAAATCTGTGAGGGTTTGAAGAAAGGGCTTTTTTTCCAGATTCAGGGGGTGCTCAAATTTTTGGAGTATTTTGAGCCCAATCGGACCTCACCGTTGTGTCCAGAGTAGCCAAGGAGATCAAGAAACCCTAAAGTGAAACCTAAAAGGGAAACCCTAGTGTGGACACTTAATAATTAATTATTAATGTGCCTAAGTTTAGCTTAAGTAACTAAAGTGATAAGTGACTTAATTAATTAACCAATATGATTAAATTAATTAAGTGAAACAACTTATTACTCTAACACCCCCCCTTAAGATGAACTTCAAAAGTAGCTAAAACACTAAGAAAAAGATGCATGAAAGAAAAGATGGGTCCTGAGCTCATAAATTTTGACCTGTTTCTCCATTTTTCATGATCTCAGTGGCATTGGAACTGTCTTTTAGAGCTCTTCAGTTTCATCCATGCAATTTTTCTAGATTGTTCTCCAAGTACATTTTATTCATATTTTTTTTTGTTTTCATACTCTGGCGAATTACTTGGACATTTTAGCTCCTAGAAACTTTTTGTTTGCGTGGGATGACTCGTTTTTGGATGTTCTATATGTATTTCAAGTTTGTTGTCCTATTTGGACATTGTAGACATCTTTTTCATGCATGTTCTCTTTTGTAAATGCATTGAGATAAAGTGCCTCAGCATTGTACATGTATTTGGGATTCTTGGACATCACTTTGTGCCTTGTTGTACTCGCACTATGATATAAAGTGCCATGGGGGTTGATGTTTGTCATTGTTTTCCTTCATAACTTTCTCATGTGTATGTGACTTTTGTTTTCACATCCTTTCTATCTGCTTGTGCTTTCATGATTGCACCTTCAGATGCTATTAGTTCCTCTTCATGCACTACTTTCAGGCATTCAGTTTCAGTGTACCTGTCACACCTCTCCCTTTTTAGCATTATGGGGGGGTTTCTACTATTGGTGATAATGCTTCCTTGGTTTCGTTGGAGTGAGCTATGTATACAGTATTTGTTTCTATGTACTAGGCAGATGTAGTAGTTGGTTACCCATGCATTTCATTGAGATGGATCACTTACCATATGGACACTCTTGCATTCCTATTTCTGGAGGCAACCTTCTATTTTTCTCATGATCAGAGTTCTTCAAAATTTTTGGTACCTTTACCATCTGTATCTTCAAGTTCCAGGTGTTTTCCTTTGTTTTCCATTTGATTCAAGTAGTTTCGTTGGGGGAACTCATGTAGATTGTTGTCTTCTTGATCTTGATCATCCTATCTTCAGTGGAGGTTCTTCGACACTGTAGTAGTAATCTTTCGACAGACTTTGCAAATTCTTCATGCTTCTGTGATGTTCTACATGTTCTTCTTTTTCAAGACATTTCCTTGATTTGGAGGCTTTTTAGTCCTTCAGTCGACTTTGATCTCTTCTTGGAGTGGAGTTTTTCCCATGAGGTTTTCTCTATTTCTCTGCATTTATAGAGATCTTTTTGTTTGTACATGGGTACCTTATTTGGCCTTGTTTGTCAGGACCCATCTTTGCTTTCATGCATCTTTTTCTTAGTGCTTTAGCTACTTCCTAAGTTCATCTTAAGGGGGGTTGTTAGAGTAATAAGTTGTTTCACTTAATTAATTTAATCATATTGGTTAATTAATTAAGTCACTTATCACTTTAGCTACTTAAGCTAAACTTAGGCACATTAATAATTAATTATTTATTAATTACTAAGTGTGCACACTAGGGTTTCCCTTTTAGGTTTCACTTTAGGGTTTGTTGATCTCCTTTTATAAGGATTGATCTCATTGTAATTATTAACGAGAGAATAGCTATGGTTCCAATGCCATTGAGATCGTGAAAAATTGAATAAAATGTACTAAGAGAATAATCTAGAAAAATTGCATGGATGGAACTAAAGAGCTCTAAAAGACGGTTCCAATGCCACTGAGATCATGAAAAATATATAAATTGGTCAAAAGTTATGAGCTCAGGACCCATATTTTCTTTCATGCATCTTTTTCTTAGTGTTTTAGCTACTTCCTAAGTTCATCTTAAGAGGGGGTGTTAGAGTAATAAGTTGTTTCACTTAATTAATTTAATCATATTGGTTAATTAATTAAGTCAATTATCACTTTAGTTACTTAAGCTAAACTTAGGCATATTAATAATTAATTATTTATTAATTATTAAGTGTGCACACTAGGGTTTCTTGATCTCCTTTTATAAGGATTGATCTCATTGTAATTACTAGGGTTTCCCTTTTAGGTTTCACTTATCACTTTAGAGAATAGATTTCATATCTTTTGAAAGTTTTTTCTCTTCTGTAGCTTTTTCTTGTTGAAGATAATTGCATATATTTTTTTGCAGATCTCTTGCATGGAAGGTTTCTTTGTTTGTGTTTGATCCTATGGCTCGTGGTTTTGTGCTTGTTTCACAATTCTAACATGTATGTATCAAAGATACCCACCATGAAAATAGTGGTTGTGAGTTCCTATTCATTTTGAACATCTTTTTTATTTATTATAAAGTATTTGATGACATGGAGATACATGATCTTTGAGTTAATATTTTTATTTTTTGACCTATGGTCATCATTGAGCATTGGCATGCTAATTATTAGAGTAAATGAGATACCATTGAGAAGGCCTTTTGAAGGTCACACATCAAGATGAAAGAATTGTCTTCAAGGTTTTGAGAACATAAATTATTCTATCATAAGAGGCTTTAGATTATAGCTCAATGAAAGCTTTGTGCAAAATATGGCTATGGGGTGTTGGCAAGAAGTTGAGTTCACTTTTTGGCCATTTAGTGGAAGTGTTTTCCCTAATTTTTAGAATTCGACACATTTGACCTTAATATTTGAAGCACTTAGAGATGAAATCTTGGAAAAAGTCACTAATCATAAAATGTAGTACTTGAAATCTAGTTTCCAAATATGTAATTTATTTTAATACCCAAATGATACAAATTAATTTTCAATAGGCGTTTCTAAAAATCACTGTTTAAAAGTCACTTTTTTTACCATACCATGCACGTGTATGTCATCCATATTTTGACCTAAATAATTATATTTTTCTAAATCCTTTTGGGAAAAGATTTGTAACTCATTGAAGCATGCCTTCCATATTTTTTTGTAATTTTTTTTAATTTCTTTTTGTTAATTTTTTATTGTCCATATTTGGTGTTTTGAAAAATCATCGTGTACATCACGCATAACATGACCTAAACTTATCATTTTTTTATTTATTTTCAAATTGAAAATAATTGTCTGAAGTACACTTTCATACAATTTCCTTTTCAAAATAAAAAGTTAATAAAAAGTTATTAAAATACTAAAAAACTCTCATAATTTAAGTTTATGGACCTATTTCATTAGAAATTAATTTAAAAATAGAAAAAATAATCCAATTGTAAAAATAATTATATATTTAGAATCTACATTGTCTCATGTATAATTTGGGTTTTAATTTCGTCAATTTTTTTTTAAAAGAAAAGTCTTTAGACATATGCCCAAAGTCACTATTTTCTTATGACATTGCTAGGACCTTCAACTTGCATGTCAAACTAGGTCCAAAGCTTAGGTTTAGGTTCCCAAGCCTTTTCTCAAACCAAAAAACAAAGCAAAAACCTGACCAAAAATTAAAATTTTAAAAAATGGGATCCTATTTTGAAAACGAAATCTCTTTCATAAAAAATATTTTTAATGAATTTAAGAAATGGGATCCCATTTTTAAAAAAGCGATTTTTATGTTTTTGAAATGGGATCTCGTTTCTTAAATTCATAAAAAAAATATTTTTTAATGAAACAAGATCCCGTTTCTTAAATTCATAAAAAAAAATGTTTTTTTATGAAATGGGATCCCATTTATTAAAAAGCAGGATCCTACTTTTTGCAAGCCGATTTCATTTTTTTTCCTAAGGGAAAAGCTTCCACATTTCGTGGACTCATCTTTGTGCTTTTACCCAATGATATATTATTTTCTAGGTTGAAAGTAGCAACCATAGTTTCGTGGGAAGCCATTAAGTACTTAGTTAGATTTTTGTCATAAAATGGTTGTGCTTGAAATTTTCCACAAAGATGAAATTTTTGTTATGGAAAACTTATAGTAAGCATGTAGTAGGAGTTACTTACTAGGCTTTTTAATTAATATTTGATTATGTGTGATATTTAAGTGTTTGGATATTATTTGGAATCAATATTATAGTGTTGAGTATAATAATTATTTTTCCTTAGAGAAACTAAGTTGATTAAAGAATAAAATCATAAAACAATTGATGCAACACTATATAAGAGTTTTATTGGAAATTTAATTTAGTTGAATACTACTCATCCAAACACGTTTGATGTAATTGGAATATTTTTACCATTTATGAGTCATCCAAAACAAAGTAATTGATTAGCTACAAAGTATTTGGATTAGAGTTTTTGAAGAATCAAGATTTTAAACTTGTTGATTTTTCAAATTCATTTTTGGAAGCTTGCATAGACTCTAAGAAATAAAACCTTGGTCACTACTTCAATCCTGGATTTTCTATTATTTCATGGAGTTATAAGAAGAAACCTAATGTTGCATTATCATCTACTGAAGATATGTAAAAAGTAGTTGTTGAAGCAACATGTAAATAAATATGACTTATAGTTTTTCACCCACAACCTAATCTCATGAATATGTATTGTGATAATCAAAGTATGATGAATATGTCTAAGAATCCATTGTTTTATGCTCACAAAAATCATATTTAAGTACATCACTTCATTCATGACATGTTACCCCCTTGAAAATAATATGCAAAAATAATGAGCGATTTGTGCACACCCAAATCTTGTGATGGGTTGTCATTATATCCACAAATATGAGAAAAATTAGTTAATTATATAGCTATTATAGAGTCATAAAGAATAGTTTTATAATAGTCATAGATATGAAAGACCTAGGTTTTCCATGAGAAAATAATAATATAGGTGTTTTGGGGGATTAAACCAACCATCTTGACATGTTAAAATTATCGATTTTGTTCCAAGACACATAGAATGGAAATAAGTATATTTTTACCATTACATTGCTCTCAACTAATATTTTTTGTAAGAATGAATTCATTGTTGGAATGGTAAAATGGTGTATATCTAACTACAATAGAGAAATGTTATTGTAGAGGGGCCTTATATCCACCTATAGGTTTAGAAGAAACATTCATAGGTGCCCCATATTTTAAGAAATAGTCTACAATAGTTTGATAGTTTTTTGCACATAGGGTTCTTAAAAGACTACATTGAAATTATAATATAGCCCAAAATGATCGGGAAAATTTGGGTGAGAAAAAAGGCCTCCCTAACATTCACCCACCCACATCAACATGTTCATGTAGTTAGTTGAGCCCCACAAGATGAATAATGAAAAATACATGGCTCCTGGTAACTTTTGATTAAATGCAATTGACATTTTTTGTAACTTTCCATACATTACTGCCATGGTCTAATGGTTTGGAGATAAGAAAAAATAAAAGAGTTTATTGTGGAGGGAGATCAAGTGAAGTTTTAGGATCAGATAGAACATTCACAGGTGACATGGATTTTAAGAAAGAATTTTTCATAATTTAACAATTTTTTTGCACATAGGCTCTTAAGAGAATGCATCAAAATAATGTATCCCAGAATGATTGAGATAGTTGGTGTGTGAAACAAGGGCTTGTATATCATTAAACCAACCACTCAAACATGTTGGCATAGTTGGTTTAGCCCCATGACACATGAAACACAAAATATGGTTGTCAATAAATTTTCATTGAATGCAAATGATGCTTTTTACAACTTATGAAACATTGTCACCACAATACAATGGATTGGAGATTTAAAAAAATAAGAGAGATTATTATGGAGGGACCCTACATGCACTTGTAAGTTTAGATGAAACATTTTTAGGTGCCCCAAATTATGAGAAATAACCTATCATAGTTTGGCAATTTTTTGCACTTAGGGCTCTTAAGAGGTTGTGTCAAAATAGTGTAGCTTAGAATGATTGACTATCTTGGGGAATGAAAAAATTCCTTCCCTATCATTCAACCTCCCACCTAGATGTTCTAGCATATTTAGTTCATCCCCATGACATACAAATCATAAAATATGGTTGTCGACAACCTTTCACTGAACCAAAATGACACTTTTTGCAACTTATGAAACATTGTCGCCATAGTCAAATAGATTGGATATTTAAAAAATTGAGAGATTTTATTGTGAAGAGACCATATTTTCACCTGTAAGTTTAAACAAAACATTTATAGGTGTCATGAATTGCAATAAACAATCTATCATAGTTTGGTAGTTTTTTGCACTTAGGGCTCTTAAGAGACTATGCCAAAATAGTGTAGCTTGGAATGATTGACTATATTGGGGGAAAAAAAAGTCCTTACCTAGTGTTCACCCACCCACCTATATTTTTTGGCATAGTTTTTTCAGCCCCACAATGGATGAAACACAAAATATGGTTGGCAACAACTTTTTCACTAAATGCAAATGATGTTTTTGCAACTTATGAAACATTATTGCAACGGTAAAATGAATTATAGATTTTTAAAACTGATAGATTTTATTGTAGAGGGACCCTATGTGAACCTTTAATTTTAAATAAAACATTTTTAGGTGTCATGTATTGTGAGAAATAGTATATCATAGTTTGACATTTTTTTTGCACTTAGGGTTGTTAAGAGACCACGATAGAATAGTGTAGTCTGAAATGATTGACTATCTTGGGGAACAAACAAAGGCCTTCCATAGAATTCATCCTCTCACCTATATGTGTTGATGCAATTGGTTTAGCCCCATAATGCACAAAATGTAAAATATGGTTGCCCTCAACTTTTCATTGAATGTAAATGATGTTATTTGTAACTTCTAAAAGATTGTCACCACTATAAAATGGATTAAATATTTAAAAAATTAAGAGAGGTTAATTTGGAGGGACCCTACATGCACATTTAAGTATAGACAAAAAAAGTTAGGTGCCATAAATTGTGAGAAAAATATGTCATAGTTTGGTAGTTTACACCAGAATAGTGTAGCTCAAAACAATAGGTTGTCTTGAGGAACTAATATAATCCTTCCCTAGAATTCACCCACCCATTTAGACATGTGGCATAGTCAATTTATCCCCACAACACATGAAACATAAAATATGGGTACTGAAAACTTTTCACTAAATGTAAATGATGCTTTTTGCAACTTTTGAAACAATGTTGCTACAATCAAATGGACCAAAGATTTGAAAAACTAAGAGAGGTTATTATGGAGGGACCCTACATGCACCTAAATTTTATATAGAAAATTTTTAGGCTCTATGGATTGTGATAAATAGTCTATCACTATTTGGTAGCTTTATGCACTCAGGGCTATTAAGAGACTACGTCAAAATAGTGTAGCCCAGAACGATCGATTGTCTTGGGGAGTAAATAGATGAATTACCTAGAATTCACCTACCCACACATATGTGTTGGTACACTAAATTCATCCCCAAGACAAAAAAAATCCTAAACATGGTTGTCGATAACTTTTCATCAAACATGAATGATGCTTTTCACATCTTCTGAGATATCGTCACCATGATCAAATAGATTGGAGATCTAAAAAAAAAAGAACTAAGTTATTTTTTAGGGAACCTGCATTAAGTTATGGGGTTAGACAAAACATTTATAGATGCCACAAATCTCGGGAAATATTTTGTCATAGTTTGGTAATTTTTTGGACTTAGGGCTCTTAAGAGACTATGTTGAAATAGTGTATCTTGAAATGATTGAGTTCCTTGGGAAAAAACATAGGCCTTTCCTAGTATTCACCTACTTGCCCACATGTTTTGGCATAATTGACTTTACCTCAAGACATACAAAATGCAAAATATAGCATATGTAGCCTTGTTTAGCCTTCCTAGTAGCCCTTTTTTAGGAAAATAATGACGGGACAACAATTTTTATGGAGGTTCTTGGGAATATAAATGCACTTTTAGATACTCTTTATGGATATACAATTCATATATTTTAAGCTTTAAATATTATTTTTTTACCCTTCAAAATGGACAATTATCAATTCTAATTAGCCCTTTAGGTCTTCAAAATTGTGTTTTTGAGATATAACACCCTCACACATGCCAAAATGGTACAAAACATACTTGAGAAAGTGGATTAGGTTGATATAGACCTGCAAACCAAATTTCATCAGTTAGGTAGGTGTTTAACCCCCAAAACTCTAAATTTCCTCCCTAAACCCTAAGTAAGGTTTTTACAAGACAACGAAGGTAATAAATTATTTATGAGTTAATATTTAGTTTCAAGACCTCTAAAAGAGTGCATTAGGTCTAATCCTTCACATATCCAAGTGTTGGAAGAATTCCATTGATTTTGTTGTTTGCGACATGAGCATGAGAAATAAGCACAAAGGTATATAACGATGTGTTGTAGTGTTGTCACTAATGTCAACATTATACCTTGATGTGGAGATATTGGTGCAGATCATTGTAGATCATTTTGGTTGGTTCTAATAGGCTTTAGAGTGTTTGTGGAAGATATTTTTTCAAGATGGTTTGATCCGATAAAGTTGATGGAAAATTGACTAAAAGTGTCAACTCTATTAATTACGTGTAATAGAGCATCTAGCTTTTGGGTCTACACCAATCTAGAAATGAATATTTCACTCTATTCTTCTAACATTATTTTGTTGGTTTTTAGAAGTATTTGATTCTATAATTTCATCATGTTTTCTCTTTTGGTTTGAGAGATCTAAGTAACAAAAGATTGGCTTGGTAGATTATAGTTATTTCCTATATAATGTATTTGAGTGAGAGAGTCTACACTTCTTCGCAGACAAGTTTTTGGCTTTGCACTTTTGAGGATATGTTGATAGATGGCATTAGAGTTTGAATTCCAATTGGCATTGAGTTTTTAGGTCCATGTTTCTGGATGTGGATACAAAGTTGAAGAATTTTGGTATTAGGTCCTCTACATTGCCAACCTAATAAGTTTGAAGGTATGTGAAGGTTAAATAAGTGTTGCAGTCTTATGTGAGGTCTATTACAGGTTCATGTCAACCTATATCACAAGTTATTTTGAGATTTAATTTTTTTTTGAGGCATGTATGGAAAGAGTTGAAGCCAAAAATTTCTATTTTGAATGAACTACATTTAATTAGGCTGGCCTAATTAATGTTACTCTTGAAGCAGATATATGTTAGATATTTTTTGGTGTTTCAAAACAAAGTAATGAATGTTGTGAGTATTCTACATGTGATTAATATGAATATTATTAGATCAATGTGAATTTAAGTTGTGAATGTTGAATAGATGATTAGAGTGATGTGAATGTAGTGAATGTAGAGGAAAGTAGCATGTTAGATCTAAATTAAATGAAGTGTATAAAGTCAATTTATTGAGCTTCATTGGAACTATATTCCATGCATATGATAGATGCAATTGTAACAATTCATATTAGGTTGTGATCCACAATCTCTCTTCTATTGTTTTCTCAATGGGTAGTGAGTCTACTTGGACAATAAGTCCACCTGTAGTGAGCACTTCTGTAAATACTATAACTAGTTATAATATATTATGAGCTAATATTCACTGTGGTTTTTCCCATTTTGGGATTTTTACATAAAAATTTGGGTGTTCATGTGTTATGTGATGTTTTGATGTTTCATGCTCTCTTTCATTACTGTAGTTTAGTGTGCTATGTGATTTGGATTTTTAAATGTTTAAATGGTTTAAAAGAATATTGATTCACCCCCCCTCTAAATATTTTTGGTGTTCAACATCCAAGTACCAATTGGAGTTCCTAAAATTGTGTATTATTAACACATCCAAATCACTTGTAAATCCTAGGACCAAAGATTCATTATGTGAATGATGAAATATCAAAAATTTATAACTAATATATCTAAACACGATGAATTTACAACATGAATATACATACATCTAAGAGGACCAAGGGACTATCTACATGAATCTAGGAGCTCTAATTCAAACTCATTGTATGACCAATTCCTCTTCCAAATACATATAAACAAACAAATTAGGTTGTCTAGGAACTTCCAAGTCATCATATGAATAGCTTTACAACCTTTGCATGAAAAAATATCTAGGGAGATATTATAGGAGATTCTAGGTCACCAAATGATTAATTCCACAACCTCCATGTGATGAAAGAATCATTCAAAATGGTAGCACAAGATCCAAGCCACTGCATTCCCAACTCCAAGGAACTACCAACATGTTTTATATCCTATCATGATAAAAAAATTCTCTCTTGAGCCACAAATTTAAAGTGTGTTCTATTTTTCCTTTCCACCTCCATTTTAGAAGTCTTTCTATAAATTTTGTTCATAGTGAATCAAGGTTTATATAATAAGTCATATTCTATGCATCGAAATATAATTACATCATGTTATGAAGGTGCATGGTTTAGGGTGTAGTCATAGATGTTGGGCCTTCCAAATTATGTGATGATTTCATAATTATGAGGGTCCAATATGATGCATTTGAGATAGAAGATAATAAACCATTAACAAAGATTCTACATCTTAATCATTTTAGGACAATACCACCTCCAATTCTAGTACCCAATGCTCATGTTGGTGGCATGCAATTGTCCTGTATTTTCCATCCACTCCTAATGCTCCTCCATAAGGATAGTTTCTATATTTTTCAAATACCACAACATTGGGAAACTATGAAGTTAAGAACCTCCACCCCGATCAAGAATGGGAGAGGGGTTAAAATCTATTTCCCACATGAGCTTTAAACAAGTTACCAAAATTTTCAAAATCTTAGTGATAAGGATTAAAAAAGTGTTGAGGGTTATGTTAAACTCTATTACCCATGTGATCAAGATACAAATATTTAGTAGCTCATTCTCTAACTAAACCATTTAAAGAAAAATTAAAATATACCTTTTATTTTTTATTTTTTGTAGTTTGTTTGTAGGTATAAATCTTTAATGACTTAGTGGTTGTACTTGTAACATTTTTTTATAATGATAGATCTAATTACACTTTTACATATTATTTTATTATATTATCATATATATACTTTATGAAAGGTGTAGTATTATTTTTATCTTAAAGATAGTGACAAATATAAATGTATGCTTCTTCTAGCAAACAACATAGGAAAAATTATAATGCTTATAATAATTATCTTTGATGAAATGAACCTATCTACATTTATAAAAAATCAAGGGAGATGTAGGTATGAGTGTGATTATTTTCTATAAATAATACATGAAAACAATAATTTTGCACATAAGTATCTCATAAGAGAGATTATTGTAGAGAAGGGAAAAAATTACTCATACAAATATACAGTACATATATACAAATCAACTTGACTTGAAAAATTTCTTCATCTACAATCAATCCAACAAACCATATATGGATTTGTTCTACTTTTTATTGTTTCAATTATTGCCTCATGGTCAAACTCATGAACCTTCCACAAGTTCATGTTCAGTGATCTACCACCATTTTTGATCAAATGAATGTTTTATGTTACAACAAGGTTAGAAAATATTCCAATGTGTGTCAAAGTCCTCAAACAACCACACATCAAACTTCTTAATCAGGTACCTTCTAGTCTATGTTCTAGTAACAACCACTGACCTTGTAGGATACTTGATGTTTTTTCCATCTATAATAGGGTCCTCTGATTCATTTTTTTCCTCAACAAAATAACACAAATAATAATTTGTTCCTTCTCCATTGTCTTCATTTGCAATAACTGCATAAAAATTCCCTACATTGATATGTGCATTCAATTAGATGAAGTTAGTCAACAATACAAAACACTACAAAATAAGATAAAATATTAAATTTTATTAAATTATGCATGAAGAGATTACTTGAGTGAACTAGATCTGATATATATTCAAAGTTAATTGATGATTCCATCTTTGTGAGTTTTAGTGCCACCAAGAGTAGATATGTCTCAAATTGGTTTAAACTTCTTGTACACCATTCATCAACCCACTATTTTGGCTCACACTCACCCCAAAAGTGATCTATACTTGGAGAACAAAAGAACATCATTTGCCTCATATGAATACACCATGAACCTGCATTTTAAATTTTAAAAAGTGTAGCTCACTCAATCTTGTCAATGTACAACAATCATCATATTTTTATAATGTTATTATCATATATACCAACCAAAAATATATACAAACTATAGAATTACCTTCATTACTTGGACCCATTGTATTCTTACACCATTCAATGATAGATGCTACATTTTTCAACTATGCATTATCTTTGTACTTAAAATCTTCTTGTCCTAAGGCTCTTTTAATACATGCTTCTACACCATCATGCTCCCCATTTCCATGCTCAACCTCTAAGAAATTCCACATATGTTTCATCCTACTCAACCAATATAACATCCATGAGTTCTTGAATTGTGATACACAATTATTTAACCATATGATATGTTCTTGCTAGCCAACCCATAGTAGAATTTTTTTAAAGAAACCTTGCACAAACTTTGTATAATATGTGTGACCATCACTGATATAAAAATGATACTCCTTCAATATCTCCCTATCTTCCTCTATCCTGTCATGTGCATGAATGAACATTACACATGCATAAATATACAAACCTATGCAGAGTTTCAATACTATGATACTACCTCATTTGGTGGTTGTAGTGAGTAGTTATTTTCAAATTCAACAGCTAAAATGATGGTAACAACTAGAAATGTGACCTTGCACAACTGGAATTTCAATTCCAACCATTGATCCCTAAGAGTATTCCATGCATAATAATTAGTAAATTGAAATGTGGAAAATTGTTGGTTTCTATGCTTGGGAGATAAAATAAGAATATTCACTCTCTCTCATTCAAGAACAAACTCTAGAGATCTCAATGTAAAGGAGAAAGAGATCTCGCAATAGGGTTATCCTAGGGATTGAATGTAAACTAATGAGGGGTTCACCACCAAGTTAATACTTGGAAATACAAATGAAATGCAAGATGTAATGCTAAACCATAGTATGATGCAATGATTCACTAAATGACCTAAATACACATGAAACAAAACAAAAGTTGTACGATGGAATGTGTGCATCTAGAGATCTAAAGATGATTGGATGAATAAATCCTAGATTTGGGTTTCTATGCAAGAACAAGAATCTAGAAAATGGGCATTTGAATTTGTAAAATTATGAATATTGACCTAAATTGGGACTCATTTGCTAGAAGTGGTGTATCATTCCACTTAGGTTTTTCTTGAACTTCAAAGTTTTAATCTGGTCTTCAAGGTATGCTCTATGCTTCCCAATTGATTTTTAGATTTGAAACCCTAATTTGTAGCATGTAGAATCTCTCCAAGTATTTCCAATGCAAGGTGACAACTTTGAAAACTTTAGGCACTTTGATAACTTTCTCCAAACATACTCTTCAATGTTTCTTCAATCTAAACCTGCAAATCACACACTAAAGAGAGGGAAAAATGTTGTTTTGTTAGTGGAAAGGTGTTTTCCTTGGTCAAATCCTGTTTTGGTAATCAAACCTCGAAATAGAATGAAATAGGAATGGTGAATGATGAATAACCAAAATATGATGTTGCATCTCACCAAAACCTAGCAATAAAAGGATACAAACACATATGATATGGATCCAATGGATGTAGATCTTGACTCTTCCTTGAATAGGATAGATCTTGAATGAAATGCTAACTTGAATCATAAAACCCTACATCACAATTGTTAGCTCAAAAAAAAACATGATGCATAAAATATTTGACATGATACTTGATGCCTGCATATTGCTCTAAAATACTTGATAATCTACTCTTGAAGACTCTTGAATGCTCTTGTGAATGCTTGAATTCTCTTGTGAACTCAAATTTTCTATAAGGATGCTCATTCAATTTACTAGGTGTAAAATGAGTGAAAGAAACTTGTGATTATACTTAATTATGAAAAAAATCCTAAAATTACAACAGTATAAGCCAACATCAGATCTAGGAGGATAAAATCCTGCCAAAATTTTGAATTAATTTTAATTTTGGGCCACACAGGATTCATTCACCCAAGGTGGCAAATGAGTCCAATTAGGCATAATTTATGGGACCATTTTTAAAAACACTTAGAAAGGTGTGAAACTAGGTTTAGGACCTAAAAACCTAGGTGGGACTCATTCATCCAAGGTGGTGAATGAGTCCCATATCACTAAATCTAGCCATACAACCTGAAAACACCTAAATTATGATTGGATATTGATTTTTGTCAGGATTATCCTTGAAAATATGCATTAAATGAGGCTTGTGGATGCAAAATAAGGCCAATTAAAGCATAAAGAAGCCCAATTATGAATGAAAACCCTATAAAAGTGTGAAAGTGTGTTACAACACTCTAAATAAGGCATGATTAAGGTACATTTTGGTTAAAAAGAGGTTTATTAGGTTTAGTTAATTGATAAAACCTTAGAAAAGTGTGAAAGTGTGTTACAACACTTACAACACTTTTAGCAAGGTACCATTTAAGTTCATTAGGTCACAAGGACTAGGACCTAATGTGAGTGTGTTAAACACATTACAACACTAAGTCAAGGCATCATTAGGCTCAATTTTACAAGGGGGGCCCAAAAAAGTGTGAAAATTTTACCAACAATTTTTTTTGACACTACATTTAGCCCCCACTTTAGTGAGAGGATGAACTTACTTCAAACTCACACTAAAGTAGAAAAAAATGCATCAAGAGGGGTATGACTGCACCCATGCTAGTAAGATAGGATGAAAACAATCAAGAGGGGTGATCAAGCCCCCAAGATTAAGATCCCATGGAAAAACAACATAGGCACAAAAGAACACACATGGAAATGATATAAAGAGTATCATAAAGGCACCAACATACATTTCCAAAGACAAAGAGAAAAGTAAAACATAACAGAAAAGGGGTGGATCAAGCTTTGATCATTTTTCCATCTCGATGTGGATCAAATCTAGGACATTTTTCCAAAAAATGCAAGCTCACTCAGAGGCAATAGAACTTCAGGCTGTTTGTTGGGCGAGGATCTAAAAGAGGTGAGACACATACACACATAGTCGGTATGCACTCACACTCACACATGAGTGGCTAAGGGAAATTCATGCCTTGGTGGGGCTTCCTATCAAACCATACCAAAGTTATACCTCCTAATAACTTTAATAAGGCACCACACAAAAGTGACCTTCGAGCTTCATGAGGAAAGAAAAAATTTGTATGCTTGGAGCTCATGAGCAATGAACTTTGAGGTTTATGAGGCAATAAAAACTTCATATGCTTGGATGTCATGAAAAATGAACTTTGAGCTTCATGAGGCAAGCAAAAATTTGTATGCTTGGAACTCATGAACAAACAAGGTGGCTCAATAGGCATGCAAGGTGGCCATATAATTGAAAATTAAAATGCAACAATAAGGAATGTTCAAGGGAGTCTTTCTTAGTTCATGTGGGGTCTTTAACTTAGGGAACATTGTGCCTAATGTCTCCAAGAGAGGATTCATCAAAGAATAGAAGATTCACAACTTAGGGGATGCAGTGTGTCACATCAAGCCACTAAGAGGAATATAATTTGCTAAGAGAGATCATGCTCTTGAAAGAAATCACACCCAATGTCATCCACAAAGCAAAAAACACATCGTATAAAGTAAGAAGACTGGACCATGAAAAAATAAAATTGAAAAGAATAATGCCAATGTATGCCCACACTTTAAAGAAATTGATAAACACCATACTATGAGCAATTGCTTTAAATTAGAAAATGATAAATGCTAACAATAAAAAGGACATCAGAGCTAACCTGGAAATCCCTATGCCAAGTCATATGTTTCCAAGTAGAGCTACATCATGCAACAAAAAAGGGATGGGTTGACCCCAAAATTAAAATCCAAACACATAGTGGATCTATGGATTTGGGGTTAGTATGTTATCTCTACAATGTTTTTAAGAGAGCTCAAAATTGTCATTATTCCCAAAATACAAAGAGATCGAAAACAAAGAAAAACCTTTCAGGTCAACATGGGAGAGACATGAATGTCTCAATGCCTTTTGTCATCCCAAAAAGGAGAACACAAGACAAAGAAAAGAGATAAAGAAAATATTTTAGGTCAACATGGAAGAGACATGAATGCCTTGAATCCTTGCATCACCCCCAAAAGGAAAACACAAGAAAAAGAAAAGAGATAAAGAAAATATTTTGGGTCAACATGGAATAGACATGAATGTCTCGATGCCCTGCATCATCCCCAAAAGGAAAACACAAGACAAAGAAAAGATAAAAGTGAAAAGATGTATGACATAGAGAAGAATGAGGGTAGAAATACATGAATGTCACTAAGAGAGAGATACATCAAACAAAACATCATGAGGTATCACATTAAGCACATGCAATCACACAAAAGAAATAATGTAAAATACTAGTAGGGCACATGTAAGTCAACCTATGAGTAGGTTGTTTGTATCCCAATCATGTTCATTATATACCAAAGGCAGACAACTACCCAAAAGGAAAATAGCAAGTGCCGAACTAGGGCCATCACCAAGTTCAACACTCTTCTTAGGAGAATTGTTGTTTAATATCATGGATGAGGAAAACAATGTATTCAATTCATTATGTACCTCTTCATCAATTTTAGTAACTTCCTCGTCGTCATCTAAGTTAATCACAATAGGAGGTCGAATGATAATGTCTAAGGAAGGGTTCAAATCTTGTTGTGGCTATAGTATAAGAACTTTTTGTTTCAGCAAAGGGGGAGGCTTGTCATGCATTGCTTCAGTCAAGTTTGGATTTTTTTTCTTTGTTTATTCTTCATGTAGCCTATGAGCAAGGGCACGACGTCTACGCCTATGCTCTCTAGTAGCTTTGTTTCTTTTAATCCTATTTTCGAGTTCATTTTTGTAGGAGATGGTTGATCAACCATAGGTTTCTTTTCTTCCCTAAGGGGAAGAACAGAAGGAACCACAAGAGGTTGTTCAACCACTTTCTCTTTGACTTTGTAAACTTTTTTTATTCTAGGAGGTGTGAAGGGGTTGTTTTCATTATCTCTTGGTCTTTTGTAGGAAGTAGTTGAAGTTTCTATCTTAGGTTGGTTTTGGTCATTTGGAATTTATTTAGGTTCAATCATGGTTTCATCAAGGATGGTAGGTTCAGTAGTAAGTTGAGGCATGTTTCAAAGGGATAATTCTACTATTTTCTTTGCCTTGAACTTTTGATAGGATAGGAAAAAGAAGTATTCTTGTGGTTTTATAGGTTTTATAGGCTCAGGCCAAAATAAATATAAGGAAAAGTTTCCATGGGAGGACAAAGGGTTAAGGCCATTATGGTGGATGGTGAAGATTTCATTGTCAAAGGGAAAATTTAAGTATTTATGTATGACTAAAGCAACTGCATTCATGGAGTGAAGCCATGGATAGCCTAGATTCACATGAAATTGGTTCGATTGTGGGATGATGAAGAATGATATATCTAATGTTTTCAGTCCTATTTATAATGGTAAGGTGATCAATCCCATTGTAGGGAAAGCAAAACTATTGTGTCTTGATCCATGCTTTCAGTTTATCGTATATATCTTGATAGAGTTCATGTAGAAGTAACAATTTTTTGGTGATCATGCTCTCTCCACAGACAAGATCTATTAATATCCCATTAGTGGGCTTATCATAGATATGTCTAGCTATATAAAGAGGACCATTGGGTGCATGTTTAAGTATATCTTATGAGGAGAAAGAAATCTCAAGAGGCTTTTTAGGTCGGCCCTTATGATGTTGAGTTTCAACCAATGGAACCAAACCGCGATAGGAAATTTCTCTTGTTGATCAGTATCCATAGGACTTTGTTGAGTTGTATCTATGTACTCATCATCTGTGTAACATTCATCACATCAAGCTTTGTAGTTTCACTAGCTTTGATAAATGAAATATTATGTTTCGGCATGGGGTTGGTAAAGGTTTACAATTTTTGGCTAGGAGGGGCAACAAACTTATTTCCTTGATCACTAACACCTCCAATGGAAAGACGACTGAGATCAATGAGGTTTTGTACAAGATGTTTAAGATGCTTACAATGTTTTGTATCATGTCCATTTAGTCAATGATAATGGAAATAAGTGTTTGATATAAATTTTAGAGGTAGAGGCTTATTAGGATCGAGTGTTTTAACAGGAGGCAAGGTAATCATTTGCTATTCTAAAAGTTGGGACATTGTGTTATGAAGGGTATTGAGTAAGGGAGTGAATTGTATTTTCAGGTCTCCATAGCTAAAGGGTATCATGGTCTTAACATCAACTACTTGGCTATTGACATTTTGAGTTGTTTGTTGAGGGGGATTAAATTGAAGGAAACCTTTGTTCTATTTTCTAAAAGGTTGATTTTTTTTTGGTTTACGGACTTAGACTTCTCAATATGGCTAGAAGTGGATTTTGTATCTTGACTACTAACCGAATTTCGATAATCACAGAGTGCAGTACCAAAGTGCATGAAGGAGGGAAATTTCATCATGGTAAGCTTGTCTTGTATCTTGCTTTGCAAATTTTCTATGAACATATTTTGAAGGTGAGGATCGGGAATCTTGACATCAATTTGGGAATAAAGTGATTGATAGCATGAGATAAAGTCAGTAATCTTTTCTTCTTTTTTCTTACATCTTATCAAATTGTCCAAGGTCATCTTAGGAGTCATATGCACTTGGAAATGGTTGAAAAATTCCTCAACAAGTTCATTGAATGAATGAATTAAGTTGTTTGGTAAAGAAGAGAACCATTCAAAGGTAGTATCTTTCAAGGACCTATGGAAAAGCTTAGCCAAGATTTTATCATCAAGGAAAAAGTCACTACATAAAGTGGTATAAGCATTAACATGGTCAAAAGGATCTCCCTTTCTTCCATATTTCTTGAATCTAGGAACCTAGATACACCTTGTGGCATCAGTGTTCACAATATCTCCAAGGAAAATGGACTGCTTTTGACATAATATGTAGGTGGTCCATTTTGATTTTGGTTGATGGTGGAAACTTGCTTTTGAGGGGATGAAACGGTTTGCAAAAGTTAATTTATGAGAGGGTCATTGCTTGTGTTATGAGATGGAGGTGAGAAAGGTGGACATGTGTATGTGTTTGAGGGACAAGTGAATGGAATGCTTATAGGTGGTAAAGTGGTAGGAGATATGACATGCGATGCCACAAAGGTACTAGGGATGCTAGCGAAGTACCCAAGGAAGGAATCACATTACTAGTTGGTTGCACTGTTGTTGTGACTTGAGGGTTGGTATAGGTAGGTATTGAGGTAATTGTTGTGGGAGGAGGAATTTGAGTTCCTCCTTGGCTTGTGACATTTCCTATAGGTAAAGGACAACTAGTGGTTGAGGTGAGGTGTTTTCCAAAGATTCGAACTATGTTTTTCACAAGGTCAATTCCATATTCACTTTCAAGCATGTGATGAATGTTATCTATAGTAGGGATAGCAGAAGTTGAAATGTTGTCATTCTACACTTGATCTTGTAGGTTTGCTAAGTCTTCATGAATTTGAATTATGTTTTCTTGCAGAACATTATCAATCCTTGTTTCAACTTGCATCACATGACTTGAAGGCAAGGAGTTGTTAAGGGTATGGTCCATACCTAGTGTACTAGTGTCAATACTAGGAGTGAAAGAGATAGACAACCCAAGATCCACAACGATTGTGCTATTGCAGGATGACATGAGTCTTGAACTTGTCTCACTATAGTATTAGTAATAGGACACCAAATACTCATACAAGGGCTACTAAATGCAAGATGAATTCAAATGTAATATAAGCTAAGAACAATAAAATGATTATAATAGAAATTTTGGAAACTGAAACATGAAGCTATACATAGCAAATAGAAGCTCTGAAACAATGTTTTAAATGTTGGAAAATGTAGTGCATAATCTGCACTAGGACTGTGAACCAAATATTTTAGGTGGATGGAATGCTAAGTCTCTTTTGCTCAATTAGGCTCTTTCACCTAATGAAAAGAGATAGATCCCACACCTAAAATCTAGGTGGTTCACTCAAACTAAGATATGTGTGATGAAATTAAGACTAAATGCAATGATCTAAATGTAACTAGATGATGAAATAGATTGATTAATTATGCAAAACCTAAGATATGTAACTTGTTTGAAAACAAATTGTGTAATGCAAAAACACCTAGAAATGTGGACAAAACTAAACAAAAATGGATGATACTGAAAGTGTGCACCTGAGATATGGATGAAGACTAGAAATGGCTTCTGGAATGCTGATAATCTTGATTTTTAGACCTAGTGGGATGCACTCGCCATTATGGGTGAATTAGTCCCAGTTCTATAAAACTGTTCTGGAACCCATTTCGGACAAATGGGTGTCTAAAAATGCAGAAAACCAAAAACAATCCTAGAAGTGGGACTCATTCACCACCCATGGTGAATGAGTCCACTTTTTGAATTTTTGAAGATTCAAAGGTGGAAATAGGAGCCTTTGGTCTACACTTTCTACTTCTCTAGGTGTTTGGTTCTAAAACTGTCAAATTCAGGCCTGAAAGTGACTTTTTGTGGGTATCTTGACTTGTATAATGAAGAGATGAATTGAAAAACTTTGCAATGCAGTCTTCAATGATTTCTAAGCCTCCAAGATGTCTAAATATTCAAACAAACAAGAAGAGAAGAAGAAATGTTGGATGTTAGGGCATGGGGGTTTTCCTTGGTCAAACCACTTTCAGGTAATTAAACCAAAATGATGAAAGAATGTAATGAAACATGCAATAATGGAGTTGATTACCTTTCCATGATGATTGATGTCAAATGTATATGGAAAAACATAAATAATGTGCCCTTGAATTTCTTAGGAAGCTAACTTGATAACTTGTAATGATGAAACCCTAACTTGCTTGGCTTGATGGAGAAGATAGATGATGAATGATAAGAGATGTGCGAATGAGTTTGGAGATGAATGGGGTTTAAAATGGATGTAAAAAAAACTTATTTATACACACTTATGCCCTAATAACCTAATAATACAACATCACAGGCTCGCATAAGGTATTTTTGAATAAAAACCCAAAAGAAAATTTGAATTATTTTAAATTTGGAGCCAAGAGGGACTCATTCAATACCCATGGTGAATGGGTCCGACTATAGGCTTGTAAGTGGATGCCAGGAATTAAGTTACATTTAAAGTTGTTTGTTGGGTTTACATTAAAAAATACACTTAATTAAGTCTGATGAGTCCATAAAGGGGTCAAATAAAGCATAAGAAAGGTGTAATTGGTGATGAAAAGCCTAGAAAAGTGTGAAATATTGTTACAAGACTTTACAACACTTTGAAATAGGACTTGATAAGTGATAAAAAGGTGATTTTTAGATGAATTACAATGAGAAGATTTTAGAAAAGTGTAGAAATGTGTTACAACACTTCAAAACACCTTTACAAGACATCGTTAAATGCATTTGAAAGGGTCCAAGACCTAGTGTGGATGTGAAAAACACATCACAACACCAAATCAAGGCCTCATTAAGTCCAATTTATCATCAATTATTCCCTAAATCAAGCAAGTTGTCTTTTTTCTATGGTACATTTAGCCCCCGCTTTAGTGAAAGGATGAACTTGCTTCAAACTCACACTAAAGTAGACACTCAAGAGAGATCTGAGTGTACAGATGCAAATGACAAAGAATGACAAAGATCAAGAAGGCAGTCAAGCCCCCAGGATCCAAGATCCTAAGTCAAACCATCAAGATACATAATCATGCAATGGAAAAAAGAGAAAGATGAAAATGAAAAGGTGGATCAAGTTTCGATTGTTTGTCTAGCTAGTTGTGGATTAGATCTAAGATGTTTGTCCAAAATAAAATGCATACTCACTTTGGGGTGATGGAACTCTTGCTGTCCCCCGAGTGAGAAGACCCAAGGGGTGAAATACATATGCTAGTTGGTATGCACTCACAAACACATAGGTGGCTATGGGGAAAGTCATGTTACAGAATGGGCTTCCTGCTCAACCATACCAAAGTTATACCTCCTAATAACATTGATAAGGTGCCACAAAGGAAAATGGTTTTCGAGCTCTATGAGGTAAGAAAAACTTTGTATGCTGGACACTCATAGAAATTGTTAACACAAAATAGTGTAAGGATTGTTCAAAGGGATTTTGCTTTGTTCATGTAATGTCTCATCTTAGGGAACATCATGCTCAATGTCTCCAAGAGAGGATAAGTGCAAATGATCTCATCTTGTTTCAAAGAGAGGACAAGTGCAAGGTCTCATCCTGGGGAACATTGTGCCAAATGTGTCCAAGAGAGGGAATCGTAAGAAAAATAAAATCACACAATGAAATGTGAGTGGTGATGCATGCCCCCACCTAAAAGTGGTTACGAACACCAATACTGTGAGAAATTGAATTAAAGTAGAAGAAGAGTACATGAGAGCTTACTCGGAAATCCCTATGCCAAGTCATATGTTTCTGATAAGGTACGTCATGAAAAAGGGAAGTATGTAATATGTGAGCCAACTTAAGGCATGTTGTCCACATCCAAAGCTCGCTCTTATTTATTCATGAAAGGTTAACGACTAGCCAAAGGAGGCAACCACAAGTGACATACGAGGATAAGGCTACATAACCCCTTTCCGCCACTGGGTGCAAGAAAAGGGTTAGCCGAAATGATTAATGAAATGCATGCTAGAGTGAAAATCAATATCAATTAGAGGAATTAGGTGCCCCGACATAGGGAAGCATGCAAAACTCCTTAAGATGTTGTATTATACAACTCAAAGCATTACATTCATTAGTGGAGTGACCATGAACTCTATGATAGGTGCATAATGAAGTCTTGTACGAGAATTTCTTTCGAGTTCTAGGGGGAAGGGTGATCATGTGATCTTGGAGGAGTCTCAACAATATACCCTCTTGATCAATGGTAGAAGGTGGTCTTGTTGTTTGCATCAAAGATACATCTTGCTTAGTATTAGATGTCATACTTACACAAGTTTCTCTAGATTGTGAGATTTTGTTCTCACTCTTATAGGAGGGAAAATCTATCGAATGCAAATCATTGATGTCTTGCAAGATGACATCAACATTAAGTGAAGGGTTTTTTGTTTGTGTCATATTGTGTAAAGGATGATGTTCAAGACCACTAATGTCAAGGAGTTCAGGATGGAAAATTGTTAAGGATGATTTAGAAGTATGTTGTGTAAGATTGTTGATGTTGAGTGAAGACTTGGCAATCTCTATCAAAGGACAATAACCAAGACCATGAGTTGTTTGTTGCATGATAGGGCTGATAGGGTTGTAGATACCTTGTTCATTAGCACCACATCCTTTTCCACTATAGCCAAGTTGTTTCATAAGCTCATATCCTTTTCCATAAAGCTTTTTCATTGCTTTTGGATTGGGTGGTGATTGGTGATGATCACCATCAAAGGTGGTTATTTAATGTACTTCTTTGTCTGAAGTGGGTGTGAATCTAGATCCTAAACTTGAAAGAGCACAAGAAACAAACAAAAAATTAGATCAAATGCAAGTTAGAATATAGATTCCTCAAGAAATTCATTTAAATTGCAAGAGAGAAAGGAAATGAAATGAAGAACACAACCACAACTTAAAACATATCAAATCCTATTCTAAAGCAAAGAAAACTCTTAATCTCTTGAGGGAATTGGTGCCAATTTGATGTGAAAATTTTCACTTTCCCAACTCCAATGATGAAATGGTGAATTGATGATGAAAGTTGATCCACTTTGATGAAGAGTGACGAGTGCTCCAAGATAAAAATCTGCATAACCTAGCTATAAACTCAAGGATATGGATAAATATTGCTAAAGATTTGAGTATAGTATGTTTACTCAAATTGTGGATGCAAAATATAATAGAGGAGCTCTCTATTTATAGAATGACAAGTTGAAAGAATGCCCAAAATAGAGCAATGTGGGACTAAATTTCATCCAATGGAAAAGTGCCACTTGTCAACATGTGAATGGATGGAGGATGTACAAGTTTTGATGAATGTGCCAATAAATGCCAATATTTGAATTTTGAAATTGTACTAATGGCAAGGTGGAGGGAGAGTCAAATGGAGTTATGGCCACTTGGCTCAATGTAAAAGGACTTGTAAGAGGGAATGAATGCCTTGTTGGAAGGACAAAGTCAACTTAGATTTGAATTTCAAACTTGAAGAATATTCCCCCTTTATGCCATGTTGAAGATAAATAGAGATTTAATAAATCAAATAACTCTATTTTCATGTGCAAGTGGAAAAAGATGGAGGATGGGACATGAGAAGAAATTAAATTAATCAAGGTTAATTAATTTAATGAAGGATTAAATGATGTGACCTATTTGACTCAAATTTATGGATTGATTTAAATCAAATATGAGAAGAATATGATTTAAAGATTTAGTTAAATAAACATATTTTGATTTATTTAGCTAAAGGGGGTGATGTTAGCTTAAATTAAACAAGGTTTAATTTATTTAATTTAATAGATAGAATTTAGAGATTTAATCAAATAAAATTAATTATTTAATTAAATAGGGATAATTAGACTAGACTTGTTAGTTTAATTATCGAGAAAGGATGACTTAATTAGATAATTGCTTTATTTGATTAAGAGAGGAATATTGATGAATTTAATCAAATAAAGGCATTTGATTAAATGGTTAGACTAAAGGATGATTCAGGATGAAGCGATGTTAGTGGTCAGGATCAAGTGTCCAATTTGAATTTGTAGATTTTACGCATCTACATTGTGCCCCTCTTTGAAGCAACAAACTTGTTGTGTTGATTCAAAGAATAAATGATCTCGATCAAAGCCAAAAAAAAATTGTTTTCAAAACTTTTCCCCATTGCTGCCCTGACAAGAGAAAACATGCGAATATACTACTCCCTTGAGAGATTGGACAATTTTTTTGATTTTTTGGGTGATCTTGCGAAAAGAGGACAAGGTGCCCGATAGGTCCAGAAAGGCTCCAGTAGGCCAAAACATGTCTAAACACAATAAAATGATGTAAAACAGGGCTCAACCAAACAAAAATAGGTTCAAGAGTTCAAAACCCTAGCAGGATAGATAAATAGGGTCAAAAAACACTAATTTTCAGGCTTAAAAAGGCTCTAAGGGGTCACTTTTCATTCATTTTCACACATAGCCTTTTAGCGATTTTGCAATTTGAGCTCTGCTATTCTTACTAGATGGTGCAATTATAGCTTCTGATGCATATTTCTGATCGAGTCTAGACATACCAATGACCCCCAACATTGGGGCACTGGTAATTGATCCTTACTTGAGCTTTGTTTTTCATTTATTTGTGCTTATTTAATGCTTTTAAACTTAACTTCTCTGCAGCGGTGCTATATAGCACCGCTCAAAATTCAAACTACACTACTTGGTGGTTCTAACTGACCTACCACCATAGAATGCAGCGCAACGGTGGAGTTTGGAGTTTGGAAACAAACTTCAAACTCTAATGCATATACTACCTCCAGCGGGGGCATTTCAAAGTCTGACATAGCATCAAACTTTTAGACTAGAATCTTTGCAAAACCGTGCCACTTTTAGAAAAGTGCACTGTGGTGGTGCATTTTAAGACTTTGGCAGTCCCAACATCATAGTTTAAAATTCAAACTGTGACGCCTTCACAGATAGTGGTGCTTCACCAAATTTTTGGATGCTCGAAATTAAATTTCTCAATTTTTTTAACATGGTGACCTTTCCTGATTTAGGACGTGACAAGGGAGCTCTATTCTCAAGAGCATACATTGCAGTAGATTTTTAGTTACCTATGAGATCTGAATGATAGGGAGCAAAATCAGCTGTGAGATATGGGTCTATGGTACATTGTTTACACAACACCCGTAAGGACCCACCTTGGGATGATGTCAGTGCTTGCCGAGAGATGGTACAGTGAGACCTCATCCTTCCACCTTCCTACTAGCAAGGCCACCGTCACCTTGGAGGATGTGTGGCAAATCCTAAGATTGTCGATACATGGGTAGTGAGTTATTCACGATATGGATGCTAGATGAGACACTTGTCACATAGTCCTCACCATAGAGGACGTTATATACTATGAGGGTCAGATAGAATTAGAGTGTCATAGGGCCCTGACCTCACCCTTTTTCCTGGTGGTTGCAATGATCATTTCAAGTCTCGTTGCCCTGGATTGATAAGACCGATACTTCAATCCTGGATGGGGGCTCTGTTGGGAGCAGATGGTAATGCAAGATAGGCTTGTTCATTTTGCTTGGGGGCCTGTTCTTCTAGCCTCCCTCTACAGGAATTTGTACGAGTATGTCTACCTCAATGTCAAAGCACTTGGATCAGGTGTTACACTTCTTCACATGTGGGCATGGGAGCACATTTCCATTCTTCGATCGTGAGTCGTTCCAGTGTTGATGGGGCCTGATGATCCCCTAGTGTGGTGCTCCAGAGGTGGTGTATCTTTTATACACATGAGCGAGCACAGGATTCCTCACTGGAAGAGGGTCCTGGATGATATGCAGGTTTTCATATGGTGCATGTACCTTGGTCACCTCAAATGGGCCGATGATGCACTACATATATTCTTTGCTTTCTAGGACCGCTTAATGCAGGGGCGAGAGCATATGATTGTCGAGAGATACCTACCAGGGCGTGTTCAACATCAATTTGGTGAGCCACAGGACTGGCCAGATGATGCCTACATGGCTATATTTTCTCTCACGGTATCACAGGGTTCGTGGGGCGATATATTTCTACTTCCGAGGCAATAGATAGTTTCAAACAATTTGTGGCCCGACTGTGGGTATATAATATGGGGCCCACAAATCTAGGCGTGACACAGGCCTACAGAGATTGGTTTTGACCACCCCTACGATTGACAGTTCTAGGTGCACCCTCCACTCGATGGAGATCGAGGGGTAGAGGGGGAGGACGAGGATGGAGAGAGGGTGAGCGGCAGGATCAGCTGGTTAGGGTTCCAGTTCAGCCGATCTAGGAAAATGTTCATATGTAGGATCAGGACCAGGGGCTAGCCAAGCAGCAAGATCAGGTAGACTCACTACCATGAGTTGAGGGTGAGGATTAGCCTCATGTGTAGGCCCCATGAGCATAGTCGGTAGGACAGCCAAATCCCCGAGATGCACTGATTGCACAGCTGCAGGCTCAAGTTTAGACTTTGATGACAGAGAGGGATCAGGCCAAGGCTGAGAGAGACCAAGCCATTTTGCAGAGGCAGGCCACAAAGCTACAAGCAGCCATAGAGATGGGCCAAAGACAACAGTTGGAGAGCATGGTGGCCTCCTCCTCTCAGAGCACAGTGCCTCTTCGTTCTTACAGGAAGGCCATTTGGGAGGTGAACTATTATCGCTTACATTATCATCAGGCCATACCTAGAGGAGAATGGGCCCCAGATTACTCACAGCGGACCAGCCACAGACCAGTAGAGGGTCATGATGACAGAGGAAAGGGCAGAAAATAGGATGGGTAGGCCTCATTTTGATCAAGATACTATTATTTCGTGCCATATGGGCTCATTTTTGATAGCCCATTGGGTCTTTTTGTACTTATTGACATACACATGTATAGTGATTCGATTATTTTGTACTATGACAGTTACTCGATGATATATATATGAGATGATGATTTTGATATGATGTGATGTGTATCATTTATTTATTATGCATTTGTGGATGGTTCCATTTCTATATGCTATGCAATAATGTTATGGTGTTATGCGATGTATATATGGATGCATTTATTTGTGATGGTGTATGCATTATGTGATGGTTATGTGACTAATAGATCTATATTATGCTTCTAATAAATGACATGGATATGCAAATGAATTTATATGATATATGATATGGATGGAGGATATGTATGTTTATATGATGATGTAATCTATATGATGATTTATGTATGTTGATGCAAATGTGATGATTTTAATTAGATGCTTAGAATAACCAATCTATATTATCCAGAACAACTTAAATGATGATGCAATGCATGTGAGATGGATGATGTGATATGCAAAATGGTATGGAGATTATTTATGGTGTATATGCAAAATGATATGTGAGTCATGATTATAAATTTTTTTATAATTATGGATGGATGTATGGTTTTAATGTAATGGATTTTATAATATTTATGTTACTATTTTAATTGTGCATTGAATTATTATAATGATATGGAATGATTTGTAAAATGAAATGCAAGAAATGATTGCGATGTGGTTATTTATGAGATGTTCTATAGGATATGGATGAATGATGGATGATATGTATGTTTTTTATGCTTATGTATGATACAATGTGTATGCAATGGTCATGCTCTATATGATATGCCTTGATGATGTAAAAGAGATGTTTTTAAGATGCTAAGAATAAAAAATATATATTATCCTAAACATGTTAGATGATTGTGAGATGTATGTGATGCATTTATTGTGATGTGATGTAATATATGAAATGATATGTTAATGAAAAGTAGTATGATGATGCTTTATGTTATGCAAAGTTAATGTAATGTGAGAGATGACTTTATGATCATGTGATGTGAATATGTATGCTTATAATGCGATGGATTATCTATAATACTCATGTACCTATTATGTTTGATTATGTAGTAGATGGTAATATGAAATGATTTATGCAAATGAATATTATGCTATGGTTTATGTGATGAATGCCATGTGATGAAAAATAGATGTAATGTGATGAAAAATGGATGTGTTTATTTATGAAAAATGCTTATAATAACATATTTATATGATGATGGAGATGAAATGCATATGTTTCCTATATTATATGTTATGCAATATGCAAGATTGATGATGATGATGATTAACTATCATAGTACCTTGTTAGCGTGAAGAGCAAGAAGGGATGAAAGAAAATAAGACATTCCAACAAGAAATAAGATGATGAATATGCAAATGATGATGACTACTTTCTGAGGAGTTAGGATTCTTAAAGGGCCAATTTCCTTATATTTGATAACACACATGGTATGATGCATCAAGGTATAGAGAACCGGGATGCGTTGTACTTAGTGTGATGGACTTTGACTTGAAAAATAGATAGGAGTATTATTTTTCACACCTGATATACAAAAACTTTGCTAGGATGCACTTTAGAAGTTTCAAATATCTCAAACCAAAACACAAAAAGGTATAACCTATCAATGCAATAGTCAACAAGCTATCCAAAACACCCTCCATACATACCTAATAGAGCAAGTATTCACCAATTTATATTACAATAACGTCCAACAAGCACAACATACAAAAGATAATGATCATTTCCCCATTCCTATATTTTGTAAATCCATTTCTTTGGACATCATCAAGGGGTTATTGGAATGAGCTCAAAGAGATAAGTCAAAAGACAAAGATAAAGTAAAAAAACAAGCTAATGTTCTTCAATATCACTAACCAAAAGGAAATGTGTTTTTAAGGATAAGAACCGAAACTATTGCCAGAAGATAATGCCCATTGTAGGAAGGATACATCCCAAGACGTGTTAGTGGATGGTGGCACATCATTTTGTTTATCCAAAGTGCTTGGTCTAATAAAAAGTGCCCATTGTATGAAGGATTCATCCTAGGACATGATTTTATCAGACAATGATGGGATTGATTTAAGACTGATAAGCTATTGGTACAAATAGTTGATCAACTTTTTCACTGACTGACTTAAACCTAAGACTTCACGTTTTGAGTTTTCACTTTTCACCTACTAGACTTATTTCTAATTGTTTCACCAAAGGTTGAGGATGACGATCCTTTATTGTGGGTGTTGTTTATTGCCGGTGCAAGCGAGATGAGACGAATGGATTTTTTCAAATATTTGGATGTTTTTGGAGTTTATGAAATGCTTTGAGGCTATTTTTGGTATTTTTTGAGATTTTCAAATGTTTTGATTTTTGATTTTCCAATGTTTTTGGTTTTTTCTAAGATTTTGACCAAGAGTCTAACCTAAGGACCTATCCTAGGGGCCTTGGGGGTTTATCAACATATTATCCTTGCCTACGTTATACATGCAGAGACCACGTAATTCAACTGATGACTTGACCGATTTACAGATGAAGATATACATGATGTAATGTCAGTTTATTATGATAGACTCCTAAAGGACTGACCTAAGTGTCTCGGGGGATGATCAAAGATCAACCTGGCCTACGTTCAAGGCTCAGAGACCTATAGTTCGACAAGACGAATTTGTTTTTGACTTTTTGACTGAATTTTTGACCTATTTTTGGATTTTGATATGTTTTGAATGTTTTTGGATTTTGGTGATCTTTTGATGTTTTTGGATTTTTTTATTTTCTGATGTTTCTGGATTTTTTGAGATTTTAGGGCTTCAAAAAATATACACGACTTTGATCCAATGAGAACATTCCCCCAATATGATGCAATAGACTACTTTGATAAAGGCAAGACAAATTGACCTTGAGGATGGGCTGAGTAGTACTAGGAGGGATCATGATATGAACACAGGACCAAGCTATGGTGTGGATGTGGGTGGATGAGTGATGGATGGAGATTCGAATGCGATGGATGATGGAAACATAATGGATGGATGATGCAGAACAAGTTGTGAAGATCCTAGTGGATGGAAAGTGCTTATTTACACAAGGCACCTATTTTCCAGGTTTTCACCAAGGTACTTGTCCAAAGTGCCACCAAAGTGGTTTTCACCAGAGGATGATTTTTCTCTTTACTGTTTTTGATCCTTTTTCTATTTTTTTTGGATTTTTTTCTTTTTTGATTATTTTGTTGTCACCAAGATGCCTATTTTCCAGGCTTTCACTAAGGTAACTGTTTCTTTAGGACATTTTCTATTTTTTTTGGATTTTTTGGTTCTATACTTTGAAAGATTAGGCATAAAACTTTTTGAGATGAGAGTTGTTCGTGGGCTCTTACAGAGGTTCCCCTTTGGGTGTTGATAACTAATATGCCCTTGAATTATAGCTTGTTGTGATAAAAAAATGGTCCCAACCAATTAGTTTCAAATTTTCCTTTACTGTTTGAATTTGGGATGTTCTTCTGATTCTCCTTTAGAACCAGTTCTCCAACTTGGAATGTTCTACTTCTAATTTTCTTATTATAGCTCCTCTTGAGTCTATTTTGATAGACTTGCAAATTATTTAAAGTGTCTATACACCACTCATCCAATAGCTCCAGCTCATTCAATCTTGATACTCAATACTCTTCATCCGTGATGAGGTTTTGCAGTGATATTCTTAGTGACGGGAGCTTGATCTCAATGGGGAGTACTGCTTCTGATCCATAGACCAGGGAGAAGTGGGTGGTGCTCGTGGGTGTATAGATGTTGGTTCGATAGGCCTAGAGGGTGGGATTGAGCTGCAAATGCCAGTCACAACCTACGCCATTGACTGTTTCCTTGAGGATCTTTAAAATGGTTTTATTTGTGGCTTCTGCTTGGCCATTTCCTTGGGGATAGTATGGGGTGGAGAAGTGATGTTGGATTTTGAATTTTTCACACAAGTCATGGACTTCTTGATTCTTAAATGGTGTCCCATTATTTGAGATAATGGTTTGTGGAACACCATAGCGACAAATGAGATAGTTCAGGATGAACTTTGATATTTGATTCCTAGTTATATATGTCATAGGTATGGCTTCCACCCACTTGGTAAAGTACTTCATGGTTGTTATGATGAACATGTGGCCATTAGATGAAGTGGGAGTGATTTTTCCAATGAGATCGAGTCCTCATTGTGAAAAAGGGCCATGGTGTGATAATGGGATGAAGCTCTTGAGTTGGAGCATGAATGAGGTCCCCATGCTACTAAAATTATAGGAACCTTTTGAGATAGTCATGTGCTTCTCTTTCCATTGTAGGCCAATAGTACCCCATCCTTAGCAATTTCTTGGCTTGGGTCATTCCACTCGAGTGTGAACCACAAATTTCATTATGTACTTCAATTAGAGTGGTCAATGCCTCCTCAACATTTAAATAGCGTAATAAGGTTCCTTATATGCTCCTACAATACAGGGTATCTCCTAGGATGATGAATTGAGATTCCTTTTTGACAAAGTTTCATTTTAAGGTTGAGGGTAAATTGGCAAGTATGACACCTATTCGCAGGTAAGTATAAATGTCATGGTACCAGGGATCATTGGGACCAATGATTTCACACACAAATTATGATTTTGGTACCTCGAATGCGAGCATGAGAAGCTACTCTACCAAGAATTCATGTTTTAAGATGTTGTAAGGGATGTCCAGTAGGGATCCAATCAGTGCCATGGTGTCTTCTGCTCTGTTATTTGCTCTAGGAATTTTCTCAAATGTGATTTCAATAAAGGATTCCTTGAGATTCTCCACCAGTTTCTTGTATGGAGTGAGCTTATCATCCTTAGTCTGGTACTCACTGTTCACTTGATTTATTATCAGTTGAGAGTCTCTGTATACTCTAATGACCATGATGTGCCATTGCACTACTATTTTGAGACCTATGGTTAAAGCCTTGTATTCTGCAATGTTGTTGGTGTAGGGGAATGCCAATTTATAGGACCTTGGTATGTAGTCCCCTTGTGGGGTGATAAAGAAGACACCGACTCCTGATCCATGTTGCATGTATGAGCCATCAAATTAAAGTTTCTAGTGGTCGGCTATGTTGAGATTGAAGATGGATTCATCTAGAAACTCTGAGATGAGAGGATTCTCTAAATAGATTGGTGCTTCTACAAATTTATTTGTGATGACATGGCCTTTAATTGATTTTTGTTCCACATATTCAATGTCATACTCTAATAGTATCATGACCCATTTTTCCATTCTTCCAATGAGCATTGCTTTTGATAGTAAGTACTTGAGAGGGTCAATTTTGGAAATGAGTTTTATTTTGTGCACCAACATGTAATGTTTGAATTTATGTGAAGAAAACACTACTGCTAGACATGCTTTTTCAATGAATGAGTAGTTTAACTCGTGACCGACCATTGTTCTGTTGATATAATAGATGGCCCTTTCTATCCCATTTTAATCGTGCGGAGCTAGGAGAGCTCCAAGGGCTGCTGTTGTTGCTAACACATAGAGAATTAATGGCTTTCTTGGGATTGGTGGCATTAGGACTGGTGGTGTAAGTAGATATTCTTTGATCTTATTGAATGCTTCTTCACACTTGTTATCCCACTTGTACGCTACTCCCTTGTGAAGTAGGTGAGAGTATGGATTCTATTTATCTACTAGCTATGCTATGAATCTTTGGATGGACTGAAGCCTGCCTTAGAGACCTCTCAATTGTTTCAATGTTTTGGGTGCCTCCATCTCGAGGATTACTTTTACTTTTGTTGGATATACCTATATACCTCTCATTGACACTATGTCTCCTAGCAACTTTCTTGATTGTACGCTGAAGGCACACTTCTTTGCGTTTAATCGGACCTTGTATTCTTCCATCTTGTCAAAAATAATGCTCAAAGTTGCTATATGATCCTTCCTCTTTCTAGATTTGGCTAATATGTCATTGACATAATCTTTGATATTTTTATGGATCATGTCATGGAAGATTAACATCATGGCTCTTTGGTATGTTGCTCCTACATTCTTCAAGCTGAATGGCATCATATTCCAACAGTAAGTCCCCCATGGACAAGTGAAGGTCATTTTTTGTCGGTCTTCTTTAGAAATCATTATCTGGTTGTATCCCAAGAAACTGTCCATCAAGGAAAGAATTTCGTGTCCCGCCATCATGTCTACAATCATGTCAATATTGGGCAATGAGAAACCATCTTTTGGACATACTTTGTTTAAGTCCCTGAAATCTGTGCAAATTCTGATGCCCCCATCAGGTTTTGAGATGGGAACCAGGTTTGAAACCCATTCTGGATAGTCTATTGGTCAAATGAATCCTGCATCTAATATCTTCTTTAGTTCCATTTTGACTAGCAGGGTGATCTGAGGGTGCATTTTCCTAAGCTTTTGTCTAATGGGCTTTGCTTCAAAGTATATTGCTAGGTGATGAACAATAATTTTTGGATTGAGCCCTGGCATGTCTGCGTAGCTCCATGCAAAGTTAACCTGTCTCTCTCTCAATAAGGATGCTAAGAGCTCTTGTTCCTCTAATAGCAATGACTCTACATAGAATGTGATGTGTGGGGTCTCCTCTATTCTTAGATTAACTGGATTGCACTTTTCAGCTAGGACTACTGATTTTTCCTGATGAAGGGCTCTAAAAGGAAGATTGAATCCCCCATCCTCAGGCACCTTAGAGAGGTTTTCACCATTGGATGCATCCTTTATTTTTAATTTTTTCATGTCAGAGAGTGCCATAGTGTGGTTTTCAATCAAGAACTTAGATATTATTCTCAATTTTTCACTTTGCGACTAAGGGATTCAATTGTTTCCCCATAATAGACCTGTGTATCTAGCTCAATGATGAATCTCTCTTTGTGATCCCCACATGGAATATTATCCCATAGTCCCATGAATTTTGAGAGCACCTCATCATTTTTGAATGTGTCAAGAATTGGTGGTCCTCGTTGGTCATAATCGATGAGTTGGGGGTAAACTAGGTGGATTTCATGATTTTGATGGTCTGAATCAAAGGATAAGGTGTTAATCATGAGAAGGGGGGTATCCTCGAAGAGCCTAGGTAGGTTGGTAATGGGATCCTCATCATCACTACTACTACTACAGACATCAGTTATGTCAAATGTGAAGTTGTCTAAGACGCGACCTATAGATACGGGTAAGAGAAGTTCGAATGCGGATAGCTAAGGAGGATTATTGACTTTTCTAATTGGAGGACTTTGGCCACTTATGGTTATACTTAGAGGGGTACATCCAAGGCCAATATTTATCATTCACATCTCCAAAATGATAGGTATTATAAGCCCATTGTCATTTTTCCCAAGTCTTTGGTTTCTGTCATAGCCCATTTCGAGCATCATTTGTAAACCTTTGCTTCTATCATCCATTGGTAGATCGGTTGCTGGTCTATTATCTTGGTATAGGAGATGAGATGGGTCCTCCTCTATGAATGCTTGGCTGAGATCTCCCCAACTTATGAAGTTGGGATATTCTTCAGGGGATGTTTGAGATGTGGAGGCTTCATTTGATTGTAGACATCCTCGTGATCTGGGAGATTGTGGTAACTCTCCTACCACAAAAGCATTTTTGGGAAGCATGTAGTTTTTGCAACCATTATCCTAGACGATGACTTTGATATCAAAGATGGTGGGGATGGTAGAAATGGCAGGTGTCTCTATCGCATAAGTGGATGTGAGAGTGGTTGGATCAATGTACGTTGTTGATGGGCCTTCAACATTTTTAGGCACTTGAGGTATTTTGTAGTATTTTTCCTCAGGGTTCTTGCAGTAGGAGAATGGTTCAAGATCTCCATGGATGGTGACCTCTTGTCCTTCATATGTGAATTTGACACATTGATGGAAAGTTCATGCTATCACTTGCATTGTATGAATCCATGAACATCCTAGGAGAATGTTATAAGGCAAGTCGAGGTCCAGGACCTGACAGGTGGTTTCCATGATAGCTGGCCCTACTTGAACAGGGATTTTGATTGTGCCTTGGGACACTCTTTCCTAATCATCATATGTTCTGATTGTAATACCCTTTCCTTTGTTGATGGAATCCTCTGAGATTTTTAACTACTTAATGAGCTTAAGGGAACAAATATTCAAGCATGCAACTCCATCCACCAAGACATGCTTGAATTTTCTTTTATGCACTAGGACCTCTAAATGGAGTGCACGGTTATGAGATGGTTGAGCAGGAAAATATTGGTCAGAGAATGTAAGGAGATTTGGAGTGATGATGTTTTCGACCATCGCTTGGAATTTTTCTACATCAAGATCTGCAGGGACAGTGGATGGAGCCAATGCTTCCTCAAGGATTTTCTTGTGGGTGGATGATATTTTTAATAAATCCATGATGGAGATTTGTGTTGGGGTTCTTTTTAGCTAATCAAGGACATTGTAACCATTGGGAATGGATCTTGAATTGGACATGAAAGTTCTATTTGGTTGAGATGATCCTATGATAGTAACTTTTCCACCTCTTGTGGTGACTCCACAATCGGCTTGAGCTCCTTTGATAGTGATTACTACACAATTTTCATCTAGGGAATCAACGACAGTTTCATACACATGATTCATTTTTTTGAAGGTGCCTTTCCCCTTATCAGTGTTATTGTTCACTTTATTGTTATGGTTAGGCATTGGATTCGTGTCTATTTTGAGGTTATGGTTTCCTATTGGCTATTCCACATTTATGATTCTTTGGTCAAGAAGGTCTTGGACTATGTTATTTAACGTCATGCAACTGTTTGTGGTGTCCCCTTTGATTTTGTGGAAGTCCCAGAGCTGATTTTCATTGTACCATGGAGGTTTAACGTCTGGTTCTTGGTAGTTCTCGTAGGTAGGAATCTTGATGAGGTTTTCATTTATTAGTTTCTTCATGATGACTTCAAGTGGTTCCCCAAGAGTGGTGTACTTTCTCTTGGTGAAGTTATTGTTTCACTAGGGTGGTCCTCTTTGGTCATTGATGTTATTGATTGCTTGGTTGTTTGGTTGTTGTGTTGTGTTCACTTGATGATGGTTTTGTATTTTTTGTTGTTGTGGTGCAGGTGTGTTTTTCAGAGGGGCACTGATGACAACTTTCGAATCGACAGCACCATCATTGGTAATATTTTTGTTTCTTTCCCGTGTGCGAGGTTTTTCATTGTAATTGGTGGGTGGGTGATTATTCTGGTGTTCAGGATATGAATTTGTTCCTCCAGGTTGTGTCATAAGGGCTCGTTCGATGCTAAGTGCCTTGGAAATCAACTATTCATATGTGGTGATCCCTTGGACCTTGAGATGGAATGCCAAGAGGCCGTCAAGGTTGGATATGATAGTGCAAACTTGTTGTTCCTTGAGCATGACCCATTTGCTCCAATTAGCCTTGGATCATTATCGTTGTAGGAATGAAACAAATGATTCATTCTTACCTTGTTTTAGAGCTGATAGTTCCTCAAGACTAACATCCATAGCGATATTACATGCGTCTATGATTTATTGGAATGTCTTGATGCCTATAGGTAGGCAAGAGAACCATTCCATCTCGTGGCTAGCCAAACTCCTAGGAAATAGCCGCATAAGATAGGTATTGTCATACACAACTTCCATGCAATGAACCTAGAATTCCCTGATGTGATCTTCAAGGTTTCCCTTCCCATGGTACTTGTCAAACTTGGGGATCTCAAATCCCTTTGGGAATGGTTTCATCACAAGGCTCTTGTCGAACAGATAAGGACACAAGTTGTTGGATGTTTTTGTCATTCACCCTGATTGAAGATCGAGCACTTTTTGTGAGAGTAATTTGATTTGTGTCGTGACATCTTTTTGTGGATCAAGAGGTGGGATGAATGTGTTCTGAGGTGGTTTGCTTGTGGGTGTGATGGGTGGATTGGTTGATGTGTTGATTGGTGGTATTTGCACATTCTGTTGAGCCATGTATTCTTGCACTTGCTACTATATAAATATTGCTTGTTGTTGGTCTTGTCGTTGTGCCAGGATTGCATGTTGCTAAGCCTGTTGTTGCACCAACAACGCTTTTTGTTGGGTTGCTAATTGGGCTGCTTTTTTCTACTCTTGGTATTTTTTTACCGCTTGTTGATATGCTTGTAGTTGTGCTGCTTGTTTTTGTGCAAGATATTGCACTTGTGCTTGTGCTTGATGTGCTTGATATTGGGCATGCGCCTGAGCTTGAGCTTGAGCTTATGTTTGAGCTGGTTCTTGGGATTTTGCTTGAGCTTGTGCTTGGGCATGTTGTTGTTGCAATAAGATTTTGGCTTGAGCGTTGACCTATTGTGCTTGTTGTGCTTTTAATGCAACTTGGGTTGTTTGAGTAACTTGTGCTTCTTGAGCGGCTTGTTGAGCAGCTAGTTGCACAATTATTTTTTTTTACTTGTAGGAATTCCTTTTGATAAGCTACTTGTTGAGCTACTTGTAATGCAATTTTGTATTTATTTGATGTATTGGAGTTTGGTGGTGGTGGAGGTGGTGGTGGATTCAGAATGGTGCTTGTTGTGGTGGTGAGAGGTGTTGTCATATTTGGGGTTTGAGTGGTGGATGGTGCAATCGATGTGGTTGGTCCCTGATAAATTATGTTTTGAGATGTTAGGGGGGTAGTTTTTGATGTGGTGATTGCTTGTGTAGTTGTCATTTGTTATTGCGATGTCAATAAAAAGTTTTGAGAGTTTAGCGTGATGTTTTGATTGGTGTTCGGGATGTTGGTTTGATTTTGATTGATATTTGGTAAAGGTGGAAGTCCTAAGCCAAGTAGTGGTGTGGATGATGATGGAAATGGTGGAAGTGATGAAAATGTGAGGGATGTGATCTCTTGAGGAAATGGTGTAGTGTTGAAGATGCCCCCTGGTCCAAACAAGTCACCTTCTCCTTGTGAGGTTATGGGGAGGGAGGTTTGAGGTGTTGTGTGAAAGAATGATGATGATGGGTTATTGGAATCATGAAAAGTGAGAGGGACATACGTATGTAATGGATTTTGGGGTACGGTTTGTCCCAAGATGGTATTTGCGTCCAAATCTTGATTGTTGACAAGGGGGTATGTTTGAATGGAATTAAGAAATGCACTTCCCTTATTAACATTAGGTTGAGTTGGAGCAATAGATGTTGTGATTTGCGGGATGCTTTGAGTGATTCTTTGGGATGGGGGTGTAGATGAGATGGGGAGTGTGGATGAAATTGGAGGCATGACCTCTAAAGATGGTTCCACTATAGAGCTCACATCAAAATCATAAGGTAGTTTAGCCCCTTGTTTTTCTAGTTCGAGCATGTATAGTGAAGGGTTGAATCTCATCATGATATTGATAATCTTATGGTTCTCTGGATTTTGGATCATTTTAGTGATTTCCTCGTGTGACATTCCAAAGGAATTATTGGTATGATCCTCTACCTCCTCTTGAGGGTTTTGTGATGATGTAGGAAAGTTGATTAAAGGATTATTTGTTTCAATGAGATTTGTTTCATAATTTGTTTTACTTAGGTCACTTGTAGTGGACGTTTCTTTGTTGGCTTCCATGTTCCTCTTGTGTTAAGATCTAGTTTGCACCATAAAATAGGGATCGATTTTGAAGAATATGGGAGATGAATCTCTAATTATTTGGATTGATATATATTTAGGTACAAAAGGATAAAATTTAGGATGATTTAAGGATCAAAGGGTGATAATGATACAAATGTTAGATGGATGTTTGATGGATGATTGGAACTCTTGAGAAAATCTTGAAGGGTATGTTAAACTTTAGGACTTGATTTTGGGATTGATTTGTTTTGGATTCGAATTTTGGTGAATTCATGAACTCTAAGAGGTTGGATGTTGTCCTAGAGTTAAATCATTCACAAGATGCTAATTTGTCTAGGTGTGAGAAGAAGGATTCATCTAAACACTCCTATCCAAACAAGATGATTTTGATAATGAACTCCTAAATCCCAAGATGTTGGATGTTTATCAAGGGATGAATTTTTTCACAAGGTTTGATAATTTGATCAAATATGTGGAGAAGGATGCATCTACTCACATTGAATCAAACAAAGTGATTTTGGATTGATTTCAAATGATTTTCCCAAAGTTTAACATGAAGGATTTTTCCAAGATTTTTGAAGAGTTGATGATGAGATGATTTTGGTTTTTGATGTTCAAATATGGATGAAGGTTTGATTTTGATCCTAGGATGTACCTAAGAAGGCACTTGTTTACTAGAACTTGGTATTGAAGAACATACGATACTTCTAAGGACCTCTATAACTAAGAAGTGGTTCAAATTGAGCATACATTTTCGGATTGTTCAAAGGAATGAGTCTATAGAACCTTGTGAATTTTTTGCTTAATTTGATATGTTGCTTTTGATTGCACTTCCTAATGTATTTCTTGATGACCTTTCAAGTGTGACTTCTAAATTTGAAACTTTGACTCAAGGACTTTCATTTTGGGATTTTGAATTTCTTAGAAATCATGAGGAATTAACACATGTGAGAGCCAATTTTGTTATCTTTGCTTAGTGATTTTTTTTTACCACAAATGCTTCTTTTGATTAGGTCTTCAAACTAGATTTCTAATGTCTTAATTTCTTTGAATCCCACAAAGTATGTTATGTGGAAATATGATGAATTCAAGGTAAGGGTTACCTATTGTTTAACTTTAGTAGGAAAATTGAGATGTTAATCCAAGTGTTTAGAAAACTCTAAGGATAAAATCCCAAGGGAAAGAAATAACACACGAATTTGGTCAATTTGTATTTGCCTCCTAAAGGGTTTGAAATTTTGATGATGATGTTAAGTGTTTGTTTATAAAATAGTTTCGAACAAGAAAAGAGTTTTTGTAACCAAGAACAAGTACAACCTTATGGATATGAAAGACAATATTTGTTGAGTCCCCACTTGGACAAGTCCAGTACACTTATCTTTAGTGAATGGTTAGATGCTTGACCCCACTGGCTCCCCTCCATGAAACTCAATTATACGGGGAAACCAAGCACCAACACCCATGAAACTCCCATGGAATGCTTTCCATTTCTACTAAAGACCGTAAAAGTGTGGGGCAACTTTAGAACGACCATTCTTGCACCAACAAATATATAGGTATTTTGGCCTTTCTACAACAAGGGTTTTAATTCAGACTTTTCATTCATAGGAGTTGATCCAACATGGCGAGAGACCATTCCTACACTTCTCGCCAGAGCCAACCACGTGATACTGGTGTTTATTCCAATACCCACATTTATATCCCGGCTGGAAATACTCTCGGGTTCAAAGTGTTATCGGTCGATTCGTTCCCTTGGGTGAGTACTTTTTCCCCAAGACAAGTCCTCTAAGATAAAAAAATAGCGAGTAAATGTATTCATAGTTTGATCAACCTTTGTTTAGAAACAAAGGGAGAACACATGCAATAGATTTACTCACACTTGCACAATTTTTTCAATTTTAAACCCAAATTGAAGTGTGTATGGGCAATTACTTACGCAACTTAATGTCACCAAAATCCTTTTGATTCCCAAGATCATCATGAGGTGCGAGAGAAGTGCATACATCTTTTGATGATATTACTTTATGTACATAATTACAAAACAATGCAAATACTTATTCATTTTAAATCCACAAAGCAAAAGTGAATTCATTTTAAAGCACCAAAGTGTGACAATTTTCCTTGTTCACTTATTAAACCCAAAAAAAACTCTAGTAAATTTGAGTCCTAATGTTCTTTTTAAGCCTTTTTGTAGCAAGAATTCAAAAGGTTCTTTTTAAAGCCCAAATGAAATCAGTAAGTCCTAAGCATAAAAAGATAACAATTTTTTCCTTAAGAGGAATAGTGAATCCTCTAAGAGTGTTAACCAAACACTAGAGTGTTAAACAAACACTAGAGTGTTTAAAAACACTTGTTTTTGTTAAATGACATCATCATGCTTCCCTTTTTTTTTCATCTTTGATCGATCCAACCTACAAGAAAGTTAGATTCTGTAGAAATAGAGGTTAAGAAAGTAGAAAATAGACAAAGGAATCATAATTTAAAAAAAAGCACGTGCTACAAATAAAATTTCACTTTATACTCCCCTCTAGCGATTCAATCCATGAAGGTGTTGCAATTTGATTTCACCAACGGTGCTATATAACATCACTTACTAGTTAGCGTCACTCTATAACCAGACCAGTGAGCATGAATGTGTCACCTTTTTGGTCAGCGGTACAGTTTAGGTTTTTGAAAGATTCCTGCAGGTCAAATAGGTTCAGCAGCATAGTTTAGAATTTAAAATTCTAGGTGGGAAGTTAGAGGTGTCATAGTTTGGAGTTTCACCAGTTCCATATAGTGATGCCAGAGAACCAGCAGTGCTAAACAGTGATGCTGAGCTTCCAGCAACAGAGTTTTCTTGTAGACAAGAAAAAGCACAATTTTTTTGACAAAAACGTGATTAGAAGACGAGATTTTCCCTCCTTCTAGTGCCAAAATGTGAACCTAGATCCTAAACCTGCAAGAGAACAAGAAACAAACAAAAAATTAGATTGAATGCAAGTTAGAATATAGATTCTTCAAGAAATTCATTTAAATTGCAAGAGAGAAAGGAAATGAAATGAAGAACACAACCAATACTTAAAACATATCAAATCCTATTCTAAAGCAAATAAAACTCTTAATCTCTTTAGGGAATTGGTGCCAATTTGATGTGAAAATTGGCCCTTTCCCAACTCCAATGATGCAATGGTGAATTGATGATGAAAGTTGATCCACTTTGATGAAGAGTGATGAGTGCTCCAAGATAAAAATTTGCATAACCTAGCTATAAACTCAATGATATGGATAAATATTGCTAAAGATTTTAGTATAGTAAGTTTACTCAAATTATGGATGCAAAATATAATAGAGGAGCTCTCTATTTATAGAATGAAAAGTTGAAAGAATGCCAAAAATAGAGCAATGTGGAACTAAATTTCATCCAATGGAAAAGTGCCACTTGTCAACATGTGAATGGATGGAGGATGTGCAAGTTCTGATGAATGTGCCAATAAATGCCAATATTTGAATGTTGAAATCATATTAATGGCAAGGTGGAGGGAGAGTCAAATAGAGTTATGGCCACTTGGCTCAATGAAAAAGGACTTGTAAGAGGGAATGAATGCCTTGTTGGAAGGACAAAGTCAACTTAGATTTGAATTTCAAACTTGAAGAATATTCCTCCTTTATGCCATGTTGAAGATAAATAGAGATTTATTAAATCAAATAACTCTATTTTCATGTGCAAGTGGCAAAAGATGGAGGATGGGACATGAGAAGCAATTAAATTAATCAAGGTTAATTAATTTAATGAAGGATTAAATTATGTGACCTATTTGAATTAAATTTATGGATTGATTTAAACCAAATATGAGAAGAATATGATTTAAAGATTTAGTTAAATATACATATTTTGATTTATTTAGCTAAAGGGGGTGATGTTAGCTTAATTTAGACAAGGTTTAATTTATTTAATTTAATAGATAGACTTTAGAGATTTAATCAAATAAAATTGATTATTTAATTAATTAGGGATAATTAGACTAGACTGGTTAATTTAATTATCGAGAAAGGATGACTTAATTAGATAATTGCTTTATTTAATTAAGAGAGGAATATTGATGAATTTAATCAAATAAAGGAATTTGATTAAATGGTCAGACCGAAGGATGATTCAAGATGAAGCAATGTTAGTGGTCAGGATTAGGTGTCCAATGTTAATTAGTAAATTTTACGCGTCTACAGTGGATGAGGCAGATGCTTTTGAAAGGTCATCCAAATTTTGTGTTGATAGTGTTGTTTCTTTTCCCTTATTGGAATCTTTGTTGATGATTTTGTATTCACCCATGATGTCATGTTCAAAATCCAAGGAACTCCAGTCATCTTCTAATAGCTTCATTATTTGTTCAAGGTGTTTTTTTTTGTCTTGTTGTTGAGTGGGTTCCACTTGTGTGGTTGATTTGGATGTGTTTAGGGGATTTTCTTTGTTTTTCTCAAGTTGTAAGACACTATAAGGTTCAAGATCAGTGTCAAGCGTGTATACTTTGTTGTTGTAGATGTATTTCATTTATCAATGAAGAGTGGAAGGAACACCTTTCATTGCATGAATCCACGGTTTTCCTAAGATAAGATTACATGAAATTTCATAAGGCATGACATGGATTGGTGTATTCAAAGTGGCCACTCCAACTATAAGAGGTATAATGACCACCCCGAGTGGTTTCTTTTTGAAAATTTTCAAATCCCATAATAGAGAAAGAATCAGTTTGAAAGGTCATTTGATCAATGCCAAGTCTATCCAAAAGGCTTACACTACATGCATTGAGGGCAGAACTAATATCTACAAGAGTTCTCTTTATCTCTTTTCATTTGTATTGTGCTATAATCATGAAAGGATCATTTTGTCTTTGTATGTCCACAAAGGGGAGTTCACTTTGGTGGAAAACAATATTAGCATTTAATACAGGAATTATAGATGCTATATCATGCAGTGGCACATTAGAAGGGATGAGCACTTGTTGTAAGGTTGTTTGAAGCATAGTTTGATAGGTAGGTAAAGTCTAAATAAGGTCACAAAGGGAGATCTTTGTAGAAGTACTTTTAATTTGTTCAACAAGATCATACTCCCTTAAGTGAGGAGCACTAGGCAGTATATAATTTGGCAAAGGTAAATATGTTGGGTTTGGTTGTCACGGTGATAGATTGTTTTGAGTGTTATATGTATGAGCAACGGTATTATGACTCAGTTACTACAACACATTATTCTGAGGTGGGTAGAGGGTGAAGTTGGGTTTGTGTTGAGTTTTTTTGTGTGAGGGGGGATAAAGGATGAGTTGAGGTTGGCTAATATTAACATCCCTTAGGAAATGAAATTCTAACTTAGGCTCTAAATCTCCTTTCAAGGGCATAATATTATTATCAATGTTATCTTTTTCTTGTATGATAATATTCTCCCTAGAAGGAGAGCATTTAGGAGAACAACAAGCCTCATGTTCTTGAAAATTAAGGCTTGGTTCATCCAAACTAACTTCATCGCAACTAAGGGAGTTATTAATGGTTGAATGTGTTTGATTATTGATAGTGGGGAGATTAGAAGAAGAATATATTTGATTTTTAATTGTTTCTAAGGTCTCATTTTCTTGTTCCATATTATCTACCCTACTAGGAGAGCTTGTAATATGTTCATCTGAGTTTGAAATTTGTAAAGTAGCTTCATCACAAGTGGGAGAGACATCAAGAGAAGGACCATTATGATTTTCAAATAGATATTCCCATAGAATAGGAACATTAATGAAGGGAGGGGCAATATTCTCATGATATTGAATAGGTATATCTTCTAACACCAACCTATCCTCTTTGTATCAAGGAGGGATATTATGAGAAGAACAAGTTTGATTATCATGATTATGGAGACTAGGTAAGGTAATGTCTAGAAATGTGTATGATTTCATCTTTGTGGTGTGTTGTGTGATCGTCATGATTACTTATTGTGATGTCATCTTCTTTAGTAATGTTATGTCTAATAGGAGAGGTAAGAGGAGAGAAACAACTTGGATCGTCAAAACTCTCATCAATTGGTTCTTCTAGCACTATAATATCTGCTTCACAAGTGTGAGAGATAATAGGAGAAGAAAAAATGTGATTGTTATGATTATCCAAGGTTTCTTTCACTAGACTAACCTCATACACAAAAGGGAAACTAGGAGAGGGATCTATGATGAATAAAAAGAGAGGAGAAAGGACCTCATATTCATATGCATTTAACAAAATTCTCTTACATGTAATGTAATATCTAAAAATAGAACATGAAAGATGATAACTATAGAACTTTGTAATGACAACATGATAGAATCATTATTCTACAAACTTGAAATGTAATTATGCTAAAGAAATCATTCAAAAGAGGAATGCAATTTTTTCAGATTTTAAAGATGACTATTGACTGATTATGCTATGTGACAATATGAGAATGCAAACTTGAAATGTAAACCATGCATGAAATGAGCTAATTTAGGATAGATGTAATGAAATATATGTTATAGAAACTCAACTAACTGATACTATTAGGTAATGGCACCAAAAATAAGCTTAAAAATAGGGTTTTTAGTTATGTAAAGGGCGATTTTAGGGGTGAAAAGGGACTGATTCGCCCAAGGTGGTGAATGAGTCCCAGTGAGAAGTTTTTTTAGAATTTTCAAAAAAAATTCATGGATTTTGATGTTTGTTGAGTGTTATGATGCAAACCTAAGTTAAAAATGAAGAATTTTAGAAAATTTAAATGTATTTAGATGCCAACAATGCAACCTAAATGCACTTTTTATGAATGCAAAATTGGAAACCTAGCATGCCAATTAAACTAATGCAAACCCTAATGCAAAGTCAATGCAAGGATAGATCTATGATGAAGGAATCAAAATCAGAAAAAGAAGTATTTGAAAAGTAGGTTCACCAAAATGAACCAAAGATTTTAGGTGGATGGAATGATACGTCTCTTTTGCTCAAGTAGGGTCTTTCACTTAATGAAAAGAGATAGATCCTACACCCAAAATCTAGGTGGTTCATTCAAACTAAGATATGTGTGATAAAATTAAGACTAAATGAAATGATCTAAATGTAACTAGATAATAAAATTGATTGATTAAGTATACAAAACCTAAGATATGTATCTTGTTTGAAAACACATTGTGTAATGCAAAAAACACCTAGAAATGTCGACAAAACTGAACGTAAATGGATGATACTGAAAGTGTGCACCTGAGATATGGATGAATACTAGAAATGGCTTCTGGGATGCTGATAATGCTGATTTTTAGGCATGGTGGGACTCATTCACCATTATGGGCGAATCAGTCCCAACTCTGTAAAACTGTTATAGAACTCGTTTCAGACAAATGGGTGTCTAAAAATGCAGAAAACCAAAAATAGGCTTAGAATTGGGACTCATTCGCCACCCATGGTGAATGAGTTCACTTTTGAATTTTTGAATATTCAAAGGTGGAAACATGAGCCTTTAGTTTGCACTTTCTACTTCTCTAGGTGTCTGATTCTGAAACTTTCAAATTTGGGCCTAAAAGTGACTTTTGTGGGTATCTTGACTTGTCTAATGAAGATATGACTTAAAAAAAAATTCAATGAAATATTCAATGATTTCTAAGCCTCCAATATTTCTAAATCTTCAAGCACACAAGAAGAAAGGAAGAAATGTTGGATGTTAGGGCATGGGGGTTTCCCTTAGTCAAACCCCTTTTAGGTAATTAAACTAAAATGATGAAAGAATGTAATGAAACATGAAATAATGGAGTTGATTACCCTACCATGATCATTGATCTTAAATTTCTATAGGAAAACATGAATAATCTATCTGTGAATGTCTTAGGAAGCTAACTTGATAACTTGCAATGATGAAACCCTAACTTGCTTGGCTTGATGGAGAAGATAGGTGATACATGATAAGAGATGTGTGAATGAGTTTGAAGATGAATGGGGGTTAAAATGGATGTAAAAAAAACTTATTTATACACACTTATGCCCTAATAACCTAATAATACAACATCATAGGCTGACATAAGGTATTTTTGAATAAAAACCCAAAAGAAAATTTGAATTATTTTGAATTTGGAACCAAGAGGGACTCATTCGCCACCCATGGTGAATGAGTCCCACTCTAGGCTTGTAAGTGGGTGTCAGTAATTAAGTTACATTTAATGTTGTTTGTCAGGTTTACATTCAAAAATACACCTAATTAAGTCTTATGAGTTCATAAAGGGGTCAAATAAAGCATAAGAAAGGTGTAATTAGTAATGACAAGCCTAGAAAAGTGTGAAAGCTTGTTACAAGACTTTACAACACTTTGAAATAGGACTTGATAAGTGATAAAAAGGTGATTTTAAGATGAATTATAATGAGAAGAGTCTAGAAAAGTGTAGAAATTTGTTACAACACTTCACAACACCTTTACAAGACATTGTTAAATGCATTTGAAAGGGTTCAAGACCTAGTTTGGATGTGAAAAACACCTCACAACAACAAATCAAGGCCTTATTAAGTCCAATTTATAATCAATTATTCCCTTAATCAAGCAAGTTTCCTTTTTCCTATGGTACAGACTAATTCACCCAAGGTGGTGAATGAGTCCCAATGGGGATTTTTTTCAAAATTTTTAGAAATTTTCAATTGATTTTTATGCTTTTTATGTTTTATGATCTGTAAAATAAGTGCAAATACATATTTTGTATGAATTTCAATGAAATAATATGCAAAAATGAAAGCTATAAGAACTTTCACTAATGTAAAATTAGAAACACTAGAATGCCAATTAACTAATGCAAACCCTAATGCAATGTTAATGCAAGAAAGATATAGGATGATAATGCACTCCAAATCAAAATTATGATGTTCTAAATGCAAGTTCACCAAAATGAAAGGTGGAAAATTGTTGGTTTTTGTGCTTGGGAGATAGAATAACAATCTTCACTCTCTCTCTTATTTAAGAACAAACCCTAGAGATCTCAATGCAAAGGAGAAAGAGATCTTGCAATAGGGAAATCCTAGGGATTGAATGTAAAATAATGAGGGGTTCACCACCAAGTTAAGATTTGGAAAGAAAAATGAAATGCAAGATGTAATGTAATATGTAATGCTAAACCCTAATATGATGCAATGCTTCACTAAATGACCTAAAAATGCAAATTAAACAAAATAGAAAGTTGCAAGATGGAATGTGTGCACCTAGAGATCTGAAGATGACTGGAAGGAACTCTGAAATGCTAAAAATTCTAACTTTAATGTTTAATGGGACTCATAGAATAGGTTGGGAAAATTAGTCCTAGATCTAGGTTTTTGTGTAGGAACAAGAATCTGGAAAATGGGTATTTGAATATGTAAAAATATGAATTTTGACCTAAATTGAGACTCATTCACTAGAAGTGGTGAATCAGTCTAGTTAGGGTTTTTTGGAACTTCAAAGTCTGAATGTAGTCTTCAAGGTATGCTTTGTGCTTCCAATTTGATTTCTAGATCTGAAACCTTGACTTGCAACCTGTAGAATCTCTCCAAGTATTTCCAATGCAAGGTGACAACTTTGAAAACTTTCTCCAAACTTACTCTTCAATGTGTCTTCAATCTAAACCTACAAATCACACACTAAAGAGAGGGAAAAATGTTATTTTGTTAGTGGAAATGGGTTTTCCTTGGTCAAACCCCATTTTGGTAATCAAACTTTGAAATAGAATGAAATAGGAATAGAGAATGATGAATGAAAAAAATATGATGTATCAACTTACCAAACCCTAGAAATAAAAGGCTAGAAACACATATGAGATGGCTCCAATGGATGTAGATCTTGACTGTTTCTTGAATAGGATAGATCTTGCATGAAATGCTAGCTTGAATCATAAAATGATACATCACAATTGTTAGCTCTAAAACAAACATGATGAATGAAATCTTTGACATGATAGTTGGAGCTTGAATAATGCTCTAAGATACTTGATGATATTCTCTTGAAGACTCTTGAATTCTCTTAATAATGCTTGAATTCTCTTGTGAACTCAACTTTTCTATAAGGATGCTCATTCAACTTGCTAGGTGTAAAATGAGTGAAAAAAATTTGTATTTATACTTAATTATGAAAATATTCCCATAATTACAACACTACAAGTTGACATTATATCTAGGAGGATAAAATTCCTCCAAAAAATTGAACTAATTTTAATTTTGGGCCACACAAGACTCATTCACCCAAGGTGGTGAATGAGTCCCATAAGGCATAATTTATGGGACCATTTTTAAAAATGCTTAGAAAGGTGTAAAACCAAGTTTGGGACCCAAAAACCTAGGTGGGTTTTATTCACCCAAGGAGATGAATGAGTCCCAGATCACTAAATCTGGGCCATACAACCTAAAAACACATGAATTATGATTGGATATTGATTTTATTCACCCAATTATTAATGAAAACCCTAGAAAAGTGTGAAAGTGTGTTACAACACTTTACAACACTCTAAATAAGGCATGATCAAGGTACATTTTGGTTAAGTAGAGATTTATTAGGTTTAGTTAATTGATAAAAACTTAGAAAAGTGTGAAAGTGTGTTACAACACTTCACAACACTTTTAGAAAGGTACCATTTAATTTCATTAGTTCACAAGGGACGAGGACCTAATGTGAGTGTGTTAAACACATTACAACACTAAGTCAAGGCATCATTAGGCTCAATTTTATGGGGGGGAGGGGGGGCAAACAAGTGTGAAAATGTTACCGATGACATTTTTTGACTCTATAAGTATATTCTCTTCAAAAATAGACATAACATGATATATTGTTATATTTTCACTTTCAAATGCACACCTTTTTTATTCTTTACCATCTTTTAGATTATATGTGACTATCTTATATTTTCCAAAAATTACGGCTTCATTTAATTTTGCATGTGTATTCTCGATATTTAGATAATTTGGAGAATGTTGCAAGCCACCACAATGTTTACATGTCATCCAAGGATAATTTATTATACAATAATTGACCATCCAATCTTTGACGTAAAATGTTTTATATAAAAATCTCTTGAATATCTAGGTGGATCATGTATCTTACACTTCTATAAAACATCATTAGTATGAAAATCTACACATATATGTAATAAACATCATAATGATTAGAAAAATAAATATGTACTCTGCAACAATAATTTATACATTTGTGATTTATTTTGACATAAAAAGGATTTTTCATTTCAAAATACCTTTTACTAATTTTAATTTGAGGATACATCTCTATAAACTTGGAGATTTTTTTTTTTTGAGTCATATCAAAAAATGCTTTAGATGCACGGCTAACAGTTTCAAAAACCAATTCTCCTTCTTATAACATCTCTTTGATTAGGAGATATCCTTGTGTTAGTTTTCCAAAATTATTCAATTAGATATCTCAAGGCTTGAATGATTGGTTTATCTTTCCATGCAAGGATTCTACTAAAGAATTCCCATAATTCATTTCTATTTGTCTCCTCTACTCTTTCATGCCTTTTAATAGATCTCATTAGAGTTTTTCTACTTATTTTCAATGCTTCAATTGTCTCTCTAGTTAGACAAGTTTACTTTTTTTAATTTCTTATTATTGTTGATCTAATGGACGGTCATGTGACATTACTATCTCTTGTATGTGAAGTGGAACCCACACTCTCATATGCACTCATTAGATTCTTTATAATAAATTTTCCACTTGAAGCATTTGATGTTCTTGGGACAAGAATCTTCATAATGGGCCTAAATTTTAGATTTTTCATAATTTCAACAAATATTTTGTGTCTTTTGATTTCATCTAACTTCTCAAAAAAATCTCCATATCTTATTGGCATATCTTTGACAAGTACACTTAGGAGTATTATCAACAATTAGTTTTAAAAAAAATTCATCAATACCAATCAAAAACTTAGGATTTCAATGCAAAATCCTAGGAGGTGTACTCAATGGTAAATTTTCCTCAACATTAGGATTTTTTCAATATTGAATTGAGATGGGATATATGGTGTACCTTCAACTTGAGATGGAAAATATCACATGCCTTTAATTTGAGAAGGAAAAGATGGTGTTCCTTCAAATTGAGATGTGAACGATGGTGTGCCTCCAACTTGAGATGTGAAAAATGATGTACCTTCTACTTGAGATTGTAAATATGGTGTGCCTTAAACTTGAGATGTGAAAGATCGAGTGCCTCCAGCTTCAGGATTCAAGTTCCTCATTACACAAAGGTTTTTCATTCATTGTCTTTGTGCCACCAACTCTTGTACTCTCTTAGATTAAGTGGATGTTTCATTTTTTTCTTCAATTGGAAAAAGATGATATTTCTTATTTTATGGTATTCAATTCCCTACTTTCATGAAGTAGACTCGTTCTTTCTTTTTTCTTCACAATTTCTTCCTCATGCTTATCTGGTGTTAGATTATTTCATTATTTCCTTGACATGAAAAATTCTACATGGATTATGGATCAGATAAAGATATTATTTCCATCATGGTATAATAAAGAAAAACAATCTCATACACAAATCTAAAATTAATCCTTTAAAACTACCATTATATCCTTCAAAACTACTTTTGGTACCTTTTTCAAAATCATTGAAATCATTTATACTCGGATTGTAACATGATAAAAAACTCATAACAGCCATTAGATAGTCATAATAGCTAGTGATTAAAGTTAAATGATTATAAAATTGAATATTTTTGGTTTCCTAAAGTAATCCAACCTAAAACATAGAGAGGTGGTGTCATTAGGACACAAAATTGTAGAAAAATAAAAGAAATAGGACTATCATAGGTCTCTTAGGACTATCATAATTTTCTTAGGAATTTCATAAATTAATTTACCAAGTTTATTAATCAATTAAAAATATATTAATAAAGCCTTTATACCATGGTTGTGCAAGGTGGGTAAGTGCACCAAGATGGTGCACAAAAAGGGGGTTAAAAGTGGCCACATTTTTTTTGAAATTAGCTAAACCTAAACTTGGAGGAGTAATTTGAGATAGGTGGACTCAAATTTTTGAAGATACCAAAACAACAAGAATTGTAGTACTCTAAATCTAGTTTCTAAACTACTAAAGTTTTTCAAAAATATATAATATTAAGAGGATCAAATTCTTTATGCACACAAAGGTGTTCTTTTTTTCAATAAAATATAACATAGTGTCTGGTATGTGCCCCTCTTTTTTTTTGCATTTAGTATTTTCAAAAACCAATTGGTATAAATATAGTTAAGAGTGAGTAACAGAAGTTGTATATTTTTTTGTAATATTTTTTTGAGTATTTTTTTTATGATTTGTCAAAATGGATGCATCCTAAAAATCACATCGCCGAGTGTGTCTGTCACATAACTTGCACCAAAATAATAAAAAAATGAAATTTTTTTTCAATGCATAAAGAATGGAGTGTAGAACAATATTATATTTTTCTTTCAAATTTGGACAAGTAGGTCAAAAGTTACTAAAAAATTCAGTATATATGTCTTTGATAACTATGAAAACATTAGTGAAAGAAATTCAAAATAAATATGTTAATTTAGTTCAAATCTTAAGAAATTATATGGTTACAAAGTTTAAAAGATGTGTGAAATTATGGGGGTAATTTTAATAAGATTTGATTTATAATGTGTAAACCTAGCAATTATCAAGTTGAAAAATGAGAATGGAGGAAAAAATCAAGTCAAAATGAGGAAAATAAACCATCCAAGCCTAAGTACAAGCCAAAATGCATACATGTTTTGTGCAAGCCAAAATGCGTACACATTTTTTGAAAGATAAAACATGTATGCAATTTCTGCAAGCCAAAATATGTACATCTTTTGTGCAAGATAAAACACGTACGTGTTTTTTGCAAACCAAAATGTGTACATGTTTTTTGTAAGCCAAAACATGTACGTGTTTTGTAAAAGACAAAATGTGTACATGTTTATTGCAAGCTAGAACATGTGCTTGTAATCCAAGCCTAAGAACAAGACAAAATGTGTATATTTTTTATGCAAGCCAAGATATGTACATTTTTTGTGTAAGAAAAAATGCATACGTGTTTTGTGCAAGGCAAAACGTGTACGTGTTGTTTACAAGACAAAATGCATACATGTTTTGTGCAAGGCAAAAAATGTATGCTTTTTTTGTAAGCCAAAACACATACGTGTTTTGTAAAAGACAAAACATGTATGTGTTTATTGCAAGCTAGAATACATACATGTTTTGTAAAATTCAAAACACACTCATGTTTTGGCCTGCACTAAAAGCATCATGTTCTTGAATCTAAATATCAAGCTCTCTTCCTCCACTTTAGTCTCTAACTCTCTACATCTCTATTAATATTCATCTCTTTGTTCCTCCATCTCCCTCCAAACTTTTGTGTCTCTCCCTACCTCTTCCTCTCTCCCTCCTTCCCTTTGTACTCTTTTTCTAAAATATCTCTCTATCTCCCTCTCTCTCTATTTCCCTCCTTCCTTTTCTACTCATTTTCTCCTAGGTACATCGTTTGTATCTTTTTACCTAACTCTCCTTGTCTCCAATTATTATTTCTCCCTATCTACATCTCTCCCTCCCTCTCTCTCTAACTCTCTCTACCTCTCTATCTCTCTCAATATGTCTCTATCTAGGTTATAATTTTCTCATGTTTCTAGGAAGAAAATGTCTCCCCCATTCTCAAAAAGTCATCTTAATAGGAGCAAGTGTGTTATAATGTGCTCATGTTCCTATGAAGATAAAAATCATCTTTGTATCTATCTTCATATTCCTTTCCCACCCTCTCTTTGTATCTCCCTCTGTCTCTCTCACTCCACCTCTCTCTCTAATGCACTCTCATTTCTATGAATAATTTAGAGTTTAGGGTATAAGTTTTAGTGTAAAGGGTTCAAGGTGCATCTTCTAACTTGTTTAGGGTTTAGGGTGTATGGTTTATGATCGATGAGAGAGGGTTGAGGGTCTACCTACATCTTTATATATCATCTCACATCTCCCCCTCTCTACTTTTCTCCCCATCTCTATTGTTCTCTATCTCACTTCTCTCTCTCCCCTAGATTTACCTCTATCTAATTAAGCTCTCTCTTCACTATCTACCCCTCTATCTCATATTTCTATCTATCTCCCCTTCCTACCTATCCTCTCATCCCTCCTTATCTACCTCTCCCTCCCTCCCTATGTAGATCTCTCTTCTCTCTATCTCACATCTCTCTCTATCTACCTCTCCTTCCCTTCCTATCTAGATCTCTCTTCTCTCTATCTCACATCTTCTCTCTATCTCAAATCTCTCTAAATTATTCATTCTTTAGGGTATATGGCCTATGGTTGATGGGTTTAAGGTTGATGGTTTATGGTGAAGAGTTGAGAGTTGAGGGTTTAGGGATTAAATTTAATTATGTAGGTTTCAACATATTAAATTATTAATGTTCGATTTTAGGGTTTAACATATATATGGTATAATTTTTATGTATTAGGGCTTAGGTTTTATGATGTAGGGTTTCCAATAGAAAATATAGGGCCTATAGCGGAGGGATATGGTTTAGGGTTGAGGGTATATGATATAGGGTTTAGGGTTGACTATATATGGTTGAGGGTTTATTATATAGGCCCTAAGGTCCAGGGTTTAGGGTCAAGAGGGTATATGGTATAGGGTTGAGGGTTGATGTTATAGCCTATAGGCTTTAAGGGCTAGGTTTGAGGGATATGATTTAGGGTTGAGTTTATAGGGTATAAGGTTTAGGGTTGAGGGTATAGGGTTGAGTATATGGTTTATGGTTGAGAGTATAAGTTTTAGTTATAAGGTTTAGTTTTGAGGTTATAGGAACCTTGAGGGTTTAAGTGATAAAGTTTAGGGTAGAGTGTATGGTTTAGAGTCTAGGGTATATGATATAGTGTATAGGGTTTAGGGTATATCATTTAGGAGTGTATCAGGTAGAGGGCCCATCCAAAAAGCTGTAGGGCCTAGGGTTGAGGGATATGGTTTAGGGTTGAGGGTTATGATATAGGGTTTAGGGTTGAATGTATATGTTTGAGGGTTTATTATATAGTCCTTAGGGTCCAAGGTTGAGGGATAGGGTTTAGGGTTGATTGTATATGTTTTAGGGTTTATTGTATAGGCCTTAGGACCCAAGGTTGAGGGATAGGTTTTAAGGTTGAGGGTATAGGGTATAAGGTTTAGGGTTGAGGGTATAGGGTTTAGGGTTGAGGGTATAGGATATAGGTTTTAGTATATGGTTTAGGTTTGAGAGTATAAGATTTAGTTATAAGGTTTATGCTTGACAGTTAAAGGTATAAGGTTTAGGGTAGAGTGTATAGGTTTTACGGCCTAGGGTTGAGTGTAGGGTCTAGAGTATATGGTATATGATATAGTATATAGGGTTTAGGGTATATCGTTTAGGAGTGTATAGGGTTGAGTGTTAATCCAATAAACTTTAGGGCCTAGGGTTGAGGGATATAGTGTAGGGTTGAGGGTATATGATATAGGGTTCAGGGTTGATTGTATATGGTTGAGGCTTTATTATATAGGCCTTAGGATCCAAGATTGAGGGATAGGGTTTAGGGTCAAGAGGGTATATGGTATAGGTTTTATGGTTGAGGGTTTAGCCTATAGGTTTTGAGGCCTATGGTTGAAGGATAGGTTTTATTGTTTAGGGTATAGGGTATAAGGTTTATGGTTCAAAGTATAAGGTTTAGGGTTGAGGGTATAGAGTATAAGGTTTATGGTTGAGGGTATATGATTTAGGATTGAGGGTATAGGGTTTAAGGTTGAATCTCACATCTCCCTCTCTCTTCTCTCTATATCTCTCTATCTCACATATCTCTCTTTCTCTACCTCTCTTACAATAATAAATATAAAAAATTAAGATGAAAATGCAATGATGAGAAGATGGTTATAATAAAAATCTAAAGAATTAATATGAAAATGCAATGATGAGATGAGATGGATGGACATGAAGACTAGGTGACCATTGTAACGCCCCACCACAGAACCCAAAATAACAACACATCTAAGCTACAATAATGGAACATTTTTTTTAATAAGAAATAATAGTGAACTACATAACTTAACATAACATGAAAACTAAACTAAGTCCTCTAAGGTTCCATGACTAAATTACTAACACAACTATAAACATGAGCATGGCATTAGATAAACAACGCTAAAGATATTTTATAAACAACTAAGAATTTTGTACAAGTTCCATTTCATGAGAGTACAAAATAATGGTTACATCAATACATGGTTTACAATAAGGTTTTCCCAAATGCAATTGGGAAGTATACATCAACATTACAATGCATGGTACAATTGATATGTAAGTCCAATCCATATACATAGTAACTATCTCCTCAAACTAGAACAAAATATGGAATCTGCTTCAAAAGGAACAACCTCCATGCACACACAAAATTTGCAAGGGAAACCAAATGGAGGAAAAAGCACAAACCTCCTGACCATGTGGAACTCTAAGGTCCACCCCTCATGCTAGGAGATAACACAAGGTCCCACTACAAGTAAATAGTCAAGAAGACATAAGGCTAACATAAACAAGGGCTAACGTGACTCCAACACAAGATTGCAACAACATTAACATCACATAAACATGAACAACACTTACATATCTTACAACAATGACTTCACTTCCAGAGGCACACATACAACTAATAGAGATAACATAACTAGGGAATACTAGAATGCAATAGGGTGGAGTGTCATCACATTGCTTGCTAGGGGTTACCCTGGCAGATCTTCCTAGGCCCCAACCCCCATCCTAGGTTACCTTGGTAGCCTCTACTAATCCCTGACCCCCATACAAACTCATGTAGAATCAAGATACCTTTCATGAGGACAAGGAAGCTGATCTTGCCATTCCAGGACTTCTCATCCCATCTCAAGCCTAAATGAGCACTTGAGCCATGAGTGAGGCATACCATTATCTTGATTAATGTGAAAACTACACAACCCCCTAATTCATTAATTAGGTTATCACTAAATTAAGAAACTCCCCAAATGGGTTACCCTGGACACCACTTTGGGTTCTATCCCCCATTGAGAGCCACTCCCCCTACTTGCAACTAGTAAACCCTACAAATCAAGCAAGGAAATTACCATCTTGCATACTCTTCATATTCACATGAATCCAAAAACAATGCAAGGCATGGATCATCTCACACACATATCACAATCTCAAAACTATTCATAGTACAAAGCATTTACCATCTTGCACATTAACCTTGATCACATGAACCATACTAGGATAAAATGAAACACCCTTTAGGTTTACAATTTGAACAATGCACATAACCCACACATTACCATCCACTTCCAAAGTAAATCCATCATTGATCAAATCACACATAAAACATTTCCAAACTTTCATCCAAGGTGAAGCTAACAAAAGAATCCTTATATACCAAAATAATATTCCCTCCTAGCCTCTTGAAGAAAAACTTTTCAGTTTGTACAAAAGACTCCCACTATGACACTATCAACAAATTCACCCCCAATTTGCAATAAACAACACAAAATTCAATTCAAGCAAATATTACATTACAAACATGAATACTCCATAGAAAAAACAATACTTCCATTTTGAAAAATAATTGATATTCACCCAAATTCGGCTAATCAAACACATTACTCGATATAAACAATCAATCAAACAATTTGAAAGAGGCATTATTTTCACATTTCACATTACTCTTTAACTTACTCACATAGTATACTTAACTAGGTCCTTTACACATTAATTCATAAATAATAATATTTACTCTAAATATCCGATTACATAGTGAATCTACAAGACATAAAAACATATTAAGATTTTAAATAAGAAAGTTATAACGTGAAAAAAAACACATAAGAGAATAATCTAAAAATGCATTCCTCCCACTCTCTCAAATTGCCATGATCCTCAAGAGGAAAGGTGAATTCATATGGTGTAGGGAATCCAATTGCAATATAAAGCTGGAAGTAAATATGTGATCTATCTACATAAATAATTTCACTTTCATGAAATTCAATTCATATGTGATCTATCTACATAAATAATTTCACTTTCATGAAATTCAATTCATATGTGATCTATACACAAAATTCAATTCAATCTAATAAATAATTGTATAAATATATATAGATACATATACATATGTATATAGACATATAAAAATATGTATATATATACAAATAACTACAATCTTGATAATTTTTATTACCTATAGATGTATATATACATATATTATCGATTAAATTTTTGGAGTATTGTTTCCAAATGAAATATCTATTTTATCAATGGAAGGAAATAATCATAGATAGTTGATATATTTTAAAGTCTATGCTTGAGGCACTAGAAATAGAGATTTATGAATTGATCTCGAGGAATTAATGCAGCACATAGGAACACATCCTAACGAAGTGAGATTTTCTTGAGGTGCGGTGCCTATGGATCAAAAGGAATGGAGAAATTGGCTTGGTGAATGAAAGCAGAAAGGTATTTCCAAATTCAATACTTTTACTTAATGCTATGGAAGAGAAGAACATAGAATCATTTATCTACCGCCATAGGGAAAGGTTATCAATTGCATTTGGTTTGCAAAGCATGGTGCACTCATACAACTATTGGAGTTGTTAAAAACCCTCGAGTATGTTCAAATTGCCACGTTGCATCTAATTTCATCTCCAAGATTGTTGCAAGAGAAATTATTCTGAGAGATGTGAACCATATCCATTATTTTAAAAAGGTACGATATTCTTGTGGAAACTATTGGTGATGCTAAATGAAACAATCTAAAAGATAGGCCTGCACTATACTAATGTGCACTGTATCAGGTACCCAATGTAACGCCCCACCACAGAACCTTAGAGGACAACACACAATAGCACATAAAAACGGAATAATTTTTTTTTAAAAAACTGTAACATACTAAAGATTGCAGATTTTACAATAACTTGCATTCTAAATCTAAGTCCTCTAAGGTTCCATAACTACACTATGAGAATCCCATTAACCAAACTAACAAGAATAATAAATCATCGCTATCATCTCATTAAACAAGATTCATCTAACAATATGAATTTCATTTAATCCATTACATTTAAATGATCAACCAATATGAAATAACCATAACATTTCATCAATAGATACCATTCAAAATCAATTTCATTAACTAACATAAACAAGGTACATCATTCACATTACAAGAAAGAGTTCAACAATGAATTACAACATTACATCATTACATCAATGCTTTCCCGAGATCAACTGGGAGATTATACATCAGAGTTATGATACATGATACAACTGATTTCAATTTAGTACAAGTACATGATGATATTCCACTTGAACAGGAACAAGCCTAGTAGTCCACATCATCAAGAGTAGTCACCACAAACACAAACAACAACAAGGGAACCTAATGGAGAAATAGGCACATTCCACCTGACCATGTGGAACCCTAAGGTCCATCCCCCATGCTAGGAGATAACAATAAGGTCCCACTACATCAAGCAGTTAGTAACACAACACACAAAGGGCTAACAAGACTCCAACATATAGAGTACAACATATCAATAATAGAAACACTATTTCTAGAGGCACACAAACAACAAGGGGAACACAAGACTAAGGAATGCTAGGTTTCTATAGGGAGGAGTGTCATCGCATGGTCTTAACATGGGTTACCCTGACAGTCTAGATGTTGGCCCCCATCCCTGAGTTACCCTAACAGTCTAGACGCTGACCCCTATCTATGGTTACCCTGATAGCCTCTCACTAGGCGTCGACCCCATAGGTTGACACATGCAGAGCCAACAATCCTTTCATGAAGACAAGGAAGTTGACCTTGCAAACTAGGCCTTCTCACCCCATCTGTTGGTTTTTTTTCTTGTAAACCAGGTTTGTCTCCTAATCTACCTATGGAATTTCCAATTCCAATCAAGGGCAGCTCAGAGGATCTAGACCAACTGATGAGGATTTTAAACTAACCTCCTACACTCCAGGATCTGCAAGACCCAAGAGGGTGGTCCCTATAATGTGTCTATGATCTCTGCACCAAATTCATAAACAATCATTAGAAAAACACAAATAATCCCACCAAAGGCTCAACAGAATAGGATACCACTAAAATGAATTGGCCTTTCACCAGTAATATCAGTTACTTAGAGCATGAGATAATTACAACATTATTTCATGATGTATGATAGTCAATTTATTTGCAATTTGGCGGAAGCCCTAAGAAAAGACATACAAACACAAAGATTCACAAACTTATACAATTTAGATCAGTGCCATATACCATTGGGGAGTCAAACTCACAAACATTTATGATTCAATAACAGATTGAAATACTTAGCATATATGATCCCTAACAATATTGCATTACAATAGTATCAATTTCTGTCCCAACCTGATACTTCTTACTAAATCCCTTTACAAACATACCCATTCATGATTTCGTCCAAGCATTTTAATTAATTCTTTGAATTAAAGCTAAAACAGAAAACACACACATCAGAGCAATGAGATGAACATCATAATCCTTAATTATTCTATTCAAAATTATGATATGTTTGTATAGAGGAGAGACTTGAGCTTGAGATATAACATCATAGCTTAAATGCTAGTACTGTTACGAAACATCCAATCTTCATAAGTCTAAATCCCTTCTACAAAATAACCCTAGACCTAAATTGCTTTAACATTCAAAAAAAATCCTTTACAATTTGATCTGCAACTATACCTAGATTCGAACTTTAAAAATATCTGACTTGCCAACCCTCTTTTTTGGCCTTGAAATCCTTATAGAAAATGAAGGAGCAACAAGCATCGGGCCAAAAATTACACATGTCACCAATCAATTGGACCACTATACGCCAGTTCAAAATTGAAACCAAAACCACCAAGTCCCAGAGCATCTTTTATGTTGATTCTACTCATCACACAATAGCCACAACATTTGTTTCATCTCAAAACTTGCACCCAAACCCACCATGAAACAAAACCAAAATCAGTTACAAAATAACTGCTGAACCGTTAGTTGCTGGAGTAATATTCACCATTTCATTCCTCCTCAGTTAAGTATTTATCAACCCAACTCTATTATTCTTCATCCGTTGGCCAATTAAAGTTCATCACCTCCCTCATCTTGGTGCTATAAGGTGTGAATTTCACCACAACCTAGTTGGCCTCCCTTTCAAATGATTCTAAGAACATGCTGGTATTAATTACTTTATCCATGTTGCTTACCAACAAGTCATGATTTGACTCATCACATATTAATTTGATTTGTGCATTAATAACCTCCTCTGCCCTTTCTTTCCATTGCTGCAGTGTCTTAATATTCCCACGTGCATCTATTATATCTGGCAGAAAAGTGTCATTCCAATCATCAAAACCCTTTATTAATTCCCTAATTTTCTTACTCAAATCATCAGGCAAGGCTTGGAATCCCTTCAATGATTTCACAAATATTTGAGTAGGCTTTAATGATTGGGGCCTATTATTCGCAACAAATCTAGAAGCCTTAAACATAACATCTAAATCAGTGGCCCTAGAGATCCATTTCTCAACCAGGGGCAGAATCACTTCCCAATCTCTGTTAATATTTTGAATTCCATCCAAGAATAAATAATATAAAGAATGTATAGCTGGCAGCTTAGAATCAACCTTCTCATTTAAATTCCTTACAATGGTGTCAACCACCTCATTATGTTTGGTTACAGCATCATCCTCACTTGCCCTTAGGGCAACCTGTAATTCTGTAATTTTATTTATCATCTACCCTTTTGCAGGATCTATAGAATATTCAACCTCTTCTTCAATTGGCCTTAGTGCATGGTTATCAACAAGTGTTTGAATTGGGGATCCAGGAGTAGAAATGATTGGGACAATAGGGGGTAATGACCCCGAAGTAGTATGTATTGCTCTGGCAATAGGGGCACCGGAGGATTCTCCCACCTGCCCGTACCTTAGTTATCTACTTCAAACTGTAGTTCAACATTTCTTTGCTGCATCCTACTATACTCCCCAATTATTGTATTGTATTTTTCCATCAAACTTTTCTTTTTAGCCTCATCCCTTTCAGTTTTTTTTGGGCCAATTTGGCCACATTCAGTGTCAAGCTTGTGGCTTCTGTCATTGAAGTTTCAGAAACTCTCTTGATGATAAGCTGGCCCCTTAGATTTGGACTGATACTAGCCACATTCAGTTTTCTGCCCTAAGGTGCCAATGCCCATATCGCTAAAGTTTCATATTCCTCACTAAGGGCAGAGTCTTGTAGGGCTGCCTTAACTTCCTCTTCACTACTTTGCTTAGGATGCTTGGACTATATGATAGCATTGAACGCTACAGCATCAGCTATGTCCCATTCAGGGAGAAGTAAGACACCAGCCTAAGACACAAGTTTCCTTCCTTCATCAGGAGTGAGGTTCTTGAATTGCTCCATTAATTTGGCTTTGACCTCATCATCATTCTCCTGGTCAGACCTATCAGGTCTTAATTCCTTCCTCTTGCATTCATTCTGATATTCTTCAAGTTTCATCCTCCATACCAACTGCAAGAAAACAAGAGTTTTCACGAAGGCATCATCATCCAAGAATGCCTTGCAGGCCACCATCCTTGCGTCTTGTACACACTGCCCCTTTATATCCATATTAGTCAACACCAATTGTGCTGATCTAGGAGGGGAGGGGATGCCAACCTGCATGTCCTAATCAGTTACAATTATCTCATCCACCATAGCCTCCTATGATTCCTCAATTCTTTGCCTCTTAAGGCTTGGCTCTGATGGCAGCTCCATAGGGTCATCCCTAGGTGGTGAATCAAGATCCACAATCTTTATTCCTCCAGGCTTTCTAATCCCATGACCCAATTGTGATGATGCTTTCATTATTTACTTTCCTTTTCTATCTCCTGCTTCTTCATCACTGCTATCATCTCTCTTCCTTTTGTATAAAGGCCTATCCCTTGGTGACCGATAAATTGGCCTTTCTTCCTCAAGCTTCACCTCCAATCCCTAAATTTTCAAGTCCACCTCCAAATTTATTTTCTTAGTTCTCAGGGTGTTCATGATTTCCCTAAAATTATTCATCAGGAAATCAACTCTTTTATGAAATGGAGTGAACTCCATTAGTGGATCATACTTTGGCTCCAACTTATGCACCATGGCTAACATTTTCTCATAGGCAATCCATTTCTCCTTATTTAATTCTTGTCAGCTCAAATCAAACTCATTCCTAATCAAATCTTTAGGAAAATTGAAAACATGGGCAAACTCGCCACCCTTAATTCTTTGTCTGAATAGGGAAAATAATCCCTCAGGGTCATGCTGCCTCACAGATCCACTCTTCAAATGGTAATCATCAAAATATCTATCAAAGTGAACCCATCCTCCCTTGGAAAATATAAAATTTGAAACAATAGTATAATCAGGGAACAACGTACCTTTTCCTCTTCCTATCAAATTATCCTCATGGATGCAACCTAGTTGCCACAAGACCTCTGCAAATCCCATCCTTGATGGTACATTGTATGGGAGAATATGAGGAACTCCTTGGAAACCATAAACCCTTAAGATAGTGCTTATAGAGTGTGGAATAATGTCACCCTAATTATGACATACCTTCAAATCAGGATTTCTTTCTTTCAGTCGGAGGAAATCATGCAAATCCTTAGGAATCCTTGGCACATGCACCGTTAGTATAGCCCTGAGCCTGGAAGCAAAGCAGTTATCAAACTGCACATAACTAGCACCTCCCTTGTTGCAAGACAAGTCTACACTCCAAGCCTGTATCGGTAATCTTTCTCCATTCACCTCCTATCTCAACTCCATTTTCTCTGAGAAGAAGTCGACATTCTCACACAAAAACATGTGCATTAATAAGGAGTACCAAAAGAAAGGAGTACTAGTATCCCCCACATATAAGTTCAGCAAACCCTTATGTATCCTTTCAACAAGGAAAGAAGCATAGTTATATATTACAAAAAAATTAGGATGTTGAATTGGAGCCCCCATAAACATATAGGCAATGGGCATCACAGTACTAGGGCTGAAACCTAAAACTTGGCAAAGTGAATAGAAATTTGCCAAGAAATGATCAGCAAAACAACATAACCTTAAAGGTTCCCGATCAGTCGAGCTGATATGAATCGTTGAGCTGCCCACCCTGGCTAGATGAGGAGGAAGCAATTTTGATCTGAAAAGAGGTTGTGTTTTGTCATATTCCTACTTCATTTCCTCAAGGTCTATCTGGACCAAGAATGAGTTATATTCACTCAAATCAAAAACCTGTCGAATCACATATGCATTTATATTCAATAAAACCTCACCATCATTATCCCTTATAATCCTTGTGACGAGATCATATCTTGTAGCCACTGCCCTGAGGAGGTAGATATCAAGAAACACATTCGGTACCACAAGCTTTCCCATATCTTACCTCCAACCATTTGAAAAAGGATGAGGTGCATTTCGTTGCCCATACCATCTTTTAAACAATTCCCAACCCGTCATTGGTACCCTAGCATCTACAATGTTATAGGTTTTGTATCTCAATCCTTCACCTAAGGCTGTCCCTCTTATTAAAACTAAATCCCTCTTTCTGTCGTTTGTTGACAAAGGGAATTGGTCAAGGAAATCGTCATATAGATTCCTTTGCAAGTAATCAATATGGATAGAATGCTATTTTTTTGGCACCATTTCAAACAACTAGAGCTTCTCCTAAGATCAAATTGTGAACAACTAGGGCTACCCAAAATGAAATTACAGTAGAAATTTGCAATTTCCCATAATTTTAAAAGAAACAATAACCCTAGAATCTTAATTCAGAAAAACTCTGATCAACACAACATAGCCCTCTACAGGAATCACATTCCAACAGAACAGTGATAAAGAAAATAACTCATAGAATTTTGCGTTCTGCAGAACAACAAACCCTTGCTATAGTTGCTTTGAAAACTCTATCTTTGGCTTTAGATTGCTTCGAAAATGCTTGAATGCCTTAATGGTGAAAGCATTCTGCAATTAAACACTTAAATTTTATGAAAAATGGCTCGTAGACGTCTCGTCCGCCATTAAAGCTTACTTGCATACCACGCCAATGACTTCAATTGCAATTTGACATAGATTTAAATCTTCACCGTAGATCTCTTGTTTCTGTTAGATCATCGAACGGTCCTCCTTAAAAAAGTTGACAATACCTCCACATCATTTTTAAGGGCCCACCATAATATACAACGCCAATAGAATACACGTGGCGCCTGCCTGCTATATGGCAGGCAACCGTTGATTTTATCCACTGAGCAGCTTTTCATCAAGATGAAAACATCACCATTGATTATGAACACGTGCATCGCCCATGTGATTTAATAACTCGCTTGATAATGCACTAAAGTCTAATACTTATTAAAACTTTATTTACTTTTGCAGCATCGGCAGCCTGGGACATGTGGCGCCCACCCACTATATCGTGATCACCAAGCAACCAGCGGTGATGTCATTGCAGGATCGCAGGGAGCGGTCAGGATCAACCGTGGGGAAATCAACGGTTATCAAATAACCCCTACAAAACATTAAACATTTCTTAGAAGAAAAATAAGAGGAAGGGGACACCACCTAGGGCCACGATAGTCGATGACTCAATGTTGTTTTTTTAAAAGCATAGGGCATGGACCGACTTAGACCCTAGTAAATAAAAGGAGACCAACAAAAATATTTAATATTTTCAATAAAAAGGGCCAAGCCTAGACGATTCAATGGGACATAAGTTGTTTTAAAACCTCCTCAAAAAAGGTAACGAAAGAAAAGACCCAACCCAAAGATGGCACACTAAGGCTTCATGAAAGCAAAACAAAATTTCCAGCCCTAGGTACCATCTGAATAAACAAGACAAGCCAATAATACTTCCTCAAAAAGGAAACCCAGGATGTAAATTTGAGGCTCCATCACCATCCTTAGCCTAAATGAGCGCTACAAGCATAGGTGAGGCTTCCAATTATCTTGATTAATGTGTAATCTACCCAACCCCCTAATTTTATTTATTAGGTTATCACTGAGTTAAGAAACTCTCCAATGAGTTACCCTGATGCCACTTTGTGCACCAACCCCCCTTGAGAGCCACTCCTCCTACTAACTAGAAGACCCGAACATATCCAACAGGGTAAGCCATCTTGCACACCGAAACAAAGACACAAGAATCACATTTCTCGAGCATGGAATGAACCATCTCGCTCTCAAACACAACTGTAATAACAAGTAGAGAGTGGATGGCTAAAGATCGTCAACAACACATCCTAACTATCACATCAACCAATTCAAGGCTCAAAAATAACAATCCAACATAATTTTCCAAGCCTCTAGAAGACTCCCAATTCCATTTAACACAAAGAACTCCCAATATAAGATGATGACAAAAATCACTCCAAAACCCAAAATCAACATAAGATCCAAATACGCAACTGACCTTAACATCCATGAAAAGCATTATTTTCCCCATCTTAGAATAAACATTAACTTGGCCTTTAATTACAAGTATAATCAATGACTGAATGCATAATAGGTTTATAATAATCAAACACATTATTCTAATGAATTAATTTCAGAATGAAACTACAATTCAACTATTTAAAAGAAATCAACATTTATCTAACATAAGTAGAACGATATTTCCTATTTAATTACGTCCCAACTACACATTCCACATAATCATTTAATTATAAAAGCAGAAATAATCGTTTACTCCAACCATAATGTATATGCATGTATTTATATATATAGACTTATAATGCTAATAGAATACTATTAATCTCTTATATTCAATTTAGTAACTATTGAGTTCACTTGATTATTTTCTACACTTTGTATGAGCTTCCATATTGTCAAGAATATTATAACATTTCTGATTTTTGGTTATGAACAAATCAAACACAGTTGATTATCTATGCAAAATTAACTTGAATTGAATGTTAAATTAGAATATTCAAGTATTGTAGACTATTGTATGGATGTGCTTACTTGTTGCAGGAAGATGAAGGCAACTGGGTATTTCCTAGCTTCAAAACTCCAGAAAGCATTATATCTCTACCACCATGGTGAAAAGTTGGCAATTGCATTTGGTTTGTTAAACATGTCCCATGAATTAACTATTAGAGTTGTTAAGAACCCACGAGTATGAGAAGAATGCCACACTGTGACGAAACTTATTCCCAAGTTTGTTGTAGGGAAACTGTGAAGAGAGATGTGAAATTCTTCCATCGGTTTAAACTAGGACAATAATATGGTAGAGATTATAGATGGTGTCAATGAAACGATCTAAACCCTAAACTTGCACTACGGTAATGTCCAATGTCAGATTTCTTGTAATGATGGAGGATCAATCCCTTAAAACATAGTGGAAGGGAAGTTTCTGTCAATTTTTTTAGTTAGAAATGCTCTGGTAAACATGAATGTAAAATGCGAAAGTATAGGCAAGGCACATTAATTGTTTAACATATTTCCCCAAGAGATGGTTCTCATGGACTACACGATTGTAGGATAAGCATGTAATGGATTCATTTATATGGCTTCAAAAATTTTTGAGCGTATGACATTGGAAGGTGTAAAGCCAAAATTCCACTACCTTTGTCGCGTCCTCCATGCTTGTGCCAAGAGGGAAGCATAGGGAAGGCACACAAACTGTTTGGTAGAATGTCTCGAGAAGATGTTAACTCATGGATTGAAGTGAATACATAATAGGTACCAAATGAATTACAGGGAAGAAACTCTAATGAATCTAAGAATTAGCGAAGCACTCTGGGGCACGTCAATAACCCATATTGCATTATTTTAAAAGATGATCATTATGTATGCATGGATGACCTGGTTGCTCGCTGGTTTTCTTTAGGACATTCTTATCATTATCACAGAGATACTATTAAAATCTAGGGTGTTCGAAGATCATGAAGGAATAAAGGTTGAGAATCAATGATGAATTAATGAAGACAAGTCTAATAGAGTTATTGTGGAATAGTTCATTTACAGAGCAAATGGTATTGAAAGAACCCATGGGGAATCGATGATTGAGATAATGGCACTTTAAGAGAAATTGTGACATACAGACCCTTAAATCTCATAATCATAATACTTCTTGATTCCACAATATAGAAAAATGAATTCAATTCAAAAGCTAAGGATACTCCTAGTTACGGATTCCTGAGCTAAAATTTGAGGTAAATAGCTAATTAGGTCTATGATTCGAATATAACAACCATGCTCTTACAGGTGAAGACTATACCCTGGAGTGACCGATCACTGCACAAGGAAGATAATCCAAACAAGGCCAATTACCGCAGCTGAAAAGGGAATAAAATAAATAGAGAAGAAGAAGAGATCTCTAAACACAAGATAAAGCTTAGTGGTATTTCTTACGGCGAAAAGAAACAAAATATTAAGATTTACATTTTTTATCTAGATATATATAAAATAATTTGTGTAAATTTATTTTGGCTACTTGTTATAGTATTGACATAGTGAGTATTAAAGGAAATTTTGACCATACTGTGTTGCAAACTCAATAGTAACATAAGCTTGATGGCACTACTAAATTATGTATTTTTACTGAAACTAGGGTATGCGACTTACCTCAAGATTTTTGCACCATTGTATCCCTCTATTGCATGGGAAAGGCCTTCAATGATCGATGGTTGAACATAAATATGCCATTTTCTATTCTCCCTCATCGATCTCTTTCACCTCCTTTGAATTTAGTTGCTTCTTCCAATTGGTTGGCCTCGACTTTAGTTCTGTGTTTGAGGTTTGTAGTGACTCCCTCATATGCCTTGTGTATACCCTTAGCCAATGATCTTCATTGCCCATTTTCTTGCTACTCTGAGATCAATTAGGAAATATATATACCCTGAATTGCAATTTCTACCAGAGATTTTCTTCCTATAGTGAAACCTTCCAAAATAAGAAACTACTCAGGAGAACCCATAAAACAATATTAGTTTCCATATTTTATTCCCATCCCCTTATCTTTTGCAAAGATAACCAATTTATTAACTATGTTTTAGCCGTTGTTGCATTTAGCCTTCTTTTATTTATTCATTATCCACTATAGTTATCTAGATATTTTTTTTCATTTTATAATTATTATGCACCACAATCGATTATATATTCATTTTTTTAATATTTATTTATTAAAACATAATTTAATTTATTTAAACCAAATAAAAAAATTGATAATATTTTATTTTATGAATACCTCAATTATATTAAAGCATTTATTTAATTATTAAATTTCCCTTTTAAACTTCAATAATCTTTATTTTAATGTAATACTTAATCAAAGCACAATTCAACCAAATTAATAAAATCAATATAATACAAAACAATACCTGACCTTGAACAACGAGTTGGAAAGCACAACAACAACACTGATAGACCAACCCGAATCAACCCCACTAATAGGGTGAATCATGGAGGGGCACTACCCAGTAATAATGAAGGGATGTCCAGCAAGCATAACAGTAGGGGAAAAGGAAGAGGAGGATATAAGAAAGTTGGTGGTAGTAGTTAAAATCATAACTAAATTGACATATGAGCATAAATTTGTTTAGGTGCCCAAACAAGATGGTAGCTAATTTAATAGTTTACTTCTAGATCTTGAATCACTCCAAAATATGGGTGCATAAACTTAGGCATAAATCAGCTACAAAAGAACTATCTACTCAGATAATTTACCATCTAACGTGTTCATAAATTTTGTAATGCTTTTACTTACAATCTTCTAACCATTCCCAAACTTTAAATACTTGTACTGGCCCATTGTAAATCAAATCTCCATTTTGGTCAGCTTCAGTTAGTCCTTTTTACCATGTGTGGAAACCTTTGGTGCTAGCATTCCAAACTTTAAATCCCTAATTTTATTTATTCTTGTGCTTTTCTTAATTATGTTTACTTTGAGACTAGTAGGTAAATAACTTAGATCACATATATTGCATGGAGAATTAGAATTACTTCTAGAAAGCATTCAAACAGGAAGCTTGCTAAGCAATTCATTGACCTGTTGAAACTATTACGGATTGAATTAAACAAACACCTAAAATGAGAAATAATATTGCAAGTAATTGGGAAATGGGAAAGATTCCACTCCCATGGGTGATATGAGTATAGTGCAACAAAAGAATGTTTCTACAACAAAATAAATTGGAGTACATAATTGTATAAAATAGGCATTGGCACTAAGGGAAGAGGGACAATAGGATAAAACTCATTTTTCAACGATCTGCACAATATATTTCTAAAAATTTAGTCAAGCTTCCTCTGAGGGATTTGTTCACAAGAATAAACAAAATAGATTTTTTGCAAATAGAGTTTAACAAAATAACAATAAAAAGGAATAAATCCAAATTAAATGAATTCTCCCAGCCTTCCTCTTTACTCTAAAATAAAATTTATTTTTAGAAAATTCAGTGGATGTGACAAGATTCAAATTCTTAAGTCTTATTTTTATAATGTAAAAGGGGGCGTATTGTTTTGGGTTATCTTATTATGATCTAGACTCAGGAATTCGCACTGAAGAGGCAAACAACATCGACATTGAGATGAGACGCTAACACATCAAGAGTGGTATTGGCAGGCTGCACGCAAGGATGATATTTCTCCAAGGATGTCTATGCATCATCAGTGTAGGGACACTCCCCACAGATATATTGTCACAGTGAAAATAAAAATAAAAGGCGTACCATCAAGCCCATGATCAAACCAAGAAAAGATTCTTAAAAAGAAGGAAGAGTAATGAAATAAAACATAACGAGCTCTAGCTTGGTCGATCACCTCAAGAGAATAAGGCAAACAAGAAGAATCTAAGTCATTGCTAGATCTCTAAGAGGAAAATATTTATCATATGATGATATAGGCGCTCTCTTTTAAATAGAAGTTATGCATCAAATCATGGATACAACGTTTTATCACTTAGAAGTGTAAGAAATGTTCTCCCAAACAAGTGTAAATATTTAGTGAGTATTTCCAAAATGGAATAAGCAGCGATCCTACTAGATATGATCATACCTGGCATCTTCGCTCCCTGGGCTTCATAAGCTGAGTTGAGGCAACATAATTCAAAAAATTTGATCCAGAGACCATGTAGTACAGCTAAGAATACCTCCATATCCCACTCTAAATCATAGCTTTTTAACCCCTCTGACATGTATCCCCTCTTTTGTGCATCCTTCCATCTTCTTATTCTTCTCACACCCATGTTGTTCAGTACATCCTTCTCTTTCTCCCAAAAAGGATAATTATCTACCCAAAGGAAAATTGTTGGATTTTTCTAGAGAAAATATTTTCATTAGTTTTCTTTCTAAAATAAGAGCTTCACTACTCCCCACATTCCTCTCCTTTATGAGTGTAACCACTATGCACTTCATTTCCTTTATCTACGTCGTATTGACTTATAATAGTTATTTTCATTAATTCTTTTATTTAATGCTAATATGGCAATTTAAATTATAATTATTTTACTTCAAGTATTTTGTAGTTACAAAGAATCTTCAAATATGGATTGCATTTACCCATGTAGAGTGGTTACAAAACCATTACATGCAATAACCTATATTTAAATCTTTCTTAAAAAATGACATATTAATGTATTATTAATAATCATTTCTTGAAATAAATATAGTTTTATTTATTTATACATATCTATCTAGTTATCAATTAGATAATTTCCACGATCAAGACTCATTCATACTTTCTAATATTCAAATAAACCTAGTCCATATTAAAGTAATAGATATTATTTAGCATACCTTTGACTTACGTTTACTTCTTTCCCACCAAGTAGAATTAATAAATACACTTGTATATAGATCATGAGATACTTCAACAATTGCCTTCTATCAATGGCCTATTTGGTCACAAAAGAAGTGCAAGTGATAGTTTAATCAACTGACTCCTAAGGTAGAATGATCCAAAATACTATCTTAATGTATCGTAAAATAATCTACTTAAAATTACAATCACAATATAACCCAAAATAACATTTATCAAATATCAAGAAAGGATGAATCATGGAGGGGCACTACATCCTCCCCCCTAAGATTTGAATTACTCCTGGAAGTCGCAAGGTTAGAATAAAATATACGTAAATACATGCAACATCAAATAATCAAGTGAACCAAATGTCAAACAATTACCTAAACCTTAATCAAGATCGAGAAGCAGGACCAACTAACCACAAACATCTATCAACATTGACGAGGTAACGGACTAAATACTCATCCTCTTTGAGGATGATGGCTAGGGTAGGGGACCAAATTCTATCTCTGATCAACAATTCCATTGGGTTTAAGGCACACTAAAACCTGCTAATTTAGGTAGAGTTGATGCCTAGTACCTACAACCTACAACAAACAAAACGGTCAAACATATATATATATAATCATACAATTAGGCACATCATGAAAGAAAATCACAACATAGTAGGGTACTCACAAGAGAGTAATGCAACACTATCCCTTTCACCCAATCACATCTGAAGACAACACTCAATAATCAAATCAACCCATAAACCTTCTACTACATATCAATCACCAAAGCTTGATTCATTACATTAGAATGCTACACTTTCACAAAATGCAACATAATTATGCACTCAAAGCACACATTTTTTACTAAATATTCATCATTTACATGTAGGAAATTCCACTTTATTCATTATTCAACACTAAATTTAATAACATATTCAACACAAGATCATGATTTTACACCTTTTTAGATGCATGAAAACACAATTTATCACTTCATAAGCACAAATTTTCATATTTAACACACATTCTTCACATATACATACAAATTCACATCACCGGGAGCCACATCACAAGGCTACACAAGGGTCCATAATGCATCCCCGATAGAAAGAATATCGGTGCATTGTGAGCTACACTAAGGGTCCTATCCATTCCACCAATTTTCTACACCATTGGACAACCACCACCAAAGGACTAGTCTTGGGTTGCTAAGTGAGGACAACAGAAGGGAGAAAATAGAAGCTCAAGAGTAAAAGCACTAGGAAAACATAATGGGCTCATATGCATCCAAAGTACCCAGTGTATGAACCTGGCTCTGATACCAAGTGTAATGCCCTGCCACGAAACCCCAGAGAACAATACATCTAAGCTATAGTAATGGAACAATTTTTTTTAATAAGAAATAACAGTGAACTACATAACTTAACATAACATGAAAACTAAACTAAGTCGTCTAAGGTTCCATGACTGCATTACTAACACAACTATAAACATGAACATGACATTAGATAAATAGCATTAAAGATCTTTTATAAACAACTAACAATTTTGTACAAGTTCCATTTCATGAGAGTACAACATAATGGTTACATCAATACACTATTTACAATAAGGTTTCCCCAAATACAATTGGGAATTATACATCAACAATACAATACATGGTACAACTAATATGCAAGTCCAATACATATACATAGTAACTATCTCTTTGAACTAGAACAAGATCTGGAATCTGCTTCACAAGGAACAACTTCCACACACACAAACAACAACAAGGGAAACCCAATGGAGGAAAAAGCACAAACCTCCCAGCCATGGGAAACTCTAAGGTCCACCCCCATGCTAGGAGATAACACAAGGTTCCACTACAAGTAAATAGTCAAGAAGACATAAGGCTGATATAAACAAGGGCTAACATGACTCATAGACAACACTGCAACAACATTGACATCACATAAACATGAACAACACTTACATAGCTTACAACAATGACTTCACTTCCAGAGGCACACATACAATAGAAGGAGATAACATAACTAGGGAATTCTAGACTTCAATAGGGTGGAGTGCCATCACATAGCTTGCTATGGGTTACCTTGGTAGATCTTCCTAGGCCCTGGCCCCCATCCTGAGTTACCCTGGTAGCCTCTACCGATCCCTAGCCCCCATACAAACTCATGTATAATAAACATACCTTTCATGAGGACAAGGCAATTGATCTTGCCATTCCATTCCTTCTCATCTCATGTAAAGCCTAAATGAGCACTTGAGCCATGAGTGAGGCATACCATTATCTTGATTAATGTGAAAACTACCCAACCCCCCTAATTCATTAATCATTTTATCACTAAATTAAGAAACTACCCAAATGGGTTACCCTGGACACTACTTTGGGTTATGACCCCCATTGAGAGCCACCCCCCTACTTGCAACTAGTAAACCCTACAAGTCAAGCAATGCATTTACCATCTTGCATACTCTTCATAATCACATGAATCTAAAAATAGTGCAAGGAATGTATCATCTCACACACATATAGATGTAGTGTCCCTCCATGATTTAACCTTTTTTAATATTTCATAAATGTTGTTCTGGGTTATATTGTGATTGCAATTTTAAGTAGATTATTTCATGATACATTAAGATAGTATTTTGGATCATTCTACCTTAGGAGTTAGTTGAGTAAATTATCACTTGCACTTCTTTTGTGACCAAATAGGCCATCGATAGAAGGCAATTGTTGAAGTATCTCATGATCTATATCTAAGTGTGTTTATTAATTCTAATTGGTGGGCAAGAAGTAAGCGTAAGTCAAAGGTATGTTAAATAATATCTATTACTTTATTCTAGACTAGGTTTATTCGAATATTAGAAAGTATGAATGAATCTTGTCTTTTATGAATCTTGATTGTGGGAATTATCTCATTGATAACTAGATAGATATGTATAAATAAAAAAAACTATATTTAGTTCGGGAAATGATTATTAATAATGCATTAATATGTCATTTTTTTAAAAAGATCTAAATATAGATTATTGCATGTAACGATTTTGTAATTGCTCTACATAGGTAAATGCAATCCATATTTGAAGATTCTTTGTAACTACAAAATACTTGAAGTAAAATAATTATAATTTAAATTTCCATATTAGCATTAAATAAAATAATTAATGAAAATAACTCTTATAAGTCAATACGACGTGGATAAATGAAATGAAGTGCATAGCAGTTAAACTCATAAAGGAGAGGAACGTGGGGAGTAGTGGAGCTCTTATTTTAGAAACAACACTAATGAAAAGCTTTTCTCTAGAAAAATCCAATAGTTTTCCTTTGCGTAGATAATTATCCTTTTTGGGAGAAAGAGAAGGATGTACCAAACAACATGGGTGTGAGAAGAACAAGTGATGCAAGCGTTGAGTTCCTGCCGAGAGGTAAAAGCCATGTAGCAATGAGTTAGGAAAAGTTTTTAGATAGCAAACATGAATATAATTGTATTTAAAATTTGTAGGATACATGCGGAATGTGGTCCTTAGGGACATGTGAAATGGGAACACGTGTGGACGGATGTAAGGGAATTTTTTTTTTATGGGTATCATGTATACGTGGAGTTTTTTATAGATATGCCAATGAAAACTTGTTTTTTTGTGTGTGTATGTATACATTTGTGAGATGGAAGATTCTTTATGATCTTAATTAGGAAGCAAGAATGCATTATCAATTTGTATTAATTATTGAATGCAAACAATCAGAAACATCTGTAATGCATGAGACATATACGCATAGATGTGTCCATGTGCGCATAATGCACAGAAGAGTGAGATACATGGTTGGCATGTGAAAGAGTCTTAATGCAGGAGGAAATGCAGCTCACATTTATAGTATTAAATGAAAGAGAACAGGAGAAATAAACTATTTATGAGTAATGCAATTTTTTTGTTTTTTTGTTTTTTTTGAAAATGTTTTGGTTGAAAAATTCATGAGTCATTTTAAATGGAACAAAGTTTTGATGTAGAGATATTTCTAAAGCATCAAATATCATTTGCAACTATGTACAAAAAAACATGTCTGCGGGCAAAAAAGGAAAATGCATTCTTTACATGCCCCATTTTAATATGCATGGTGAAACAAAGTTTACCATATTTCTTTTTTTTGCTTGTATGTCTATTTGTAAATAAAATTATGTTTAGTGTATTGTTGTAGAACACATGCTATGTTAATTAATACAATTGAGTTATTTTAGTTTATCATATTACAATATGCAAGTGCTAATAGAAACAGTAGTGTTAGGTGGAAGATTGATAGGGGTAGCTCATTTGAGTATAAAGTTTTGTAAGATTAATGAATGTTTTTTTTGATGTAGTATGAAGATTAGTATTATATAAAGCTATTGATTTTATTATAAATAAGATTTAAATCCTGTCTATGCAATATGATAAGATTTTTTTGTGTATAGAACAGTGTAATTATATTACAGTAAATTGTTAGATGAATGACTAGAAAGCTATTGATTTTATTATAAATAAGATTTGAATATTGTTTATGTAATATGAATTAAAATTTGTGTTTATATAATTAACAATAAGTAATTTGCAAGAATATAATAAAGAACCTTACTACCTAATATTAAATTTGTGTATATATAACATAAAATGTAATAGTTTAACTTATGAAAATGTAATAATGTGAAATAAATATTACGATAAATTCTTAGATGGAACTGTACAAAGGTATTGATTTTATTATAAATTAGATTTGAATGTTGTTGATGAATTGCGAATGATATTTTTTTTAGTGTATATATTTTAAACAAAAAAATAATTTGAAAAGATATAAAGAATTTTATTAGGCAAGATAAAATGTAGGTACAGTAAAATAATCAACATGTTTGTAGCACTTTGCATCTAAACATTAAATTATTATAATAATCTATAGTAAAATATTCTTATAATGTTTGTAACAATGCTTGAAGCATTAAGTATACATGGAGGCATGTAGACATTTAGCAACGTGCAGAGAATGCATAGGAGAGTGAAAAGCATTGTTGGCACCTGAGCAAGCCTGAAAGCATGATGAGACTGAAATTGCATTTGCAGTATTAAATGAAAGAAAACAAGATAAATAAACTAGTTAGTATGAATGCATATATGAAAGGAAAGCATTAAAATATGGATCCATGTAAAGACATATGCATGCACGGATGTGTGCATGTGCCCATTTAACTTGGTATGTTAAGAAGAATCTATATATGCCTGCGTCCATAAAGTTAGAAATGTTAGAAACAAGTTGCAATGTAAACAAGAACTAGAAAAACATTACTGACTGAAACAAAGCAGCAATACATTAGTGTTTGTAGAACAAGTTTATAAAGTATATATAATAATGCATTTGGATGCATGGATACATGTAAATATTTGTGAAATCTGAATATACATTATAGCCTTGGAGGAATTGTCATATGTGCTTTTAGGAATCTGTAAGAAACAGGATTTAGAAAAGACGTTTTGAAAAGAACTGTTTGCATTTGACAGATATAAAAAGAACATTAATGATTGAAACAAAAGAATGATACATTATTGTTTTTTGACCAAGTGTATTAAGAATATCCAACAATGCATTTAAATGCATGGATATATGTAAATATTTATGAAATTTGATTATACATTTTAGCCTCCAAGAAACTGTGTTATGTGCTCTTAGTTATCTGCAATAAACAGAATATAGGAAAAAACATTTTCAAAGGAAGTCCTGATTACAACTCTATGTTGTCATAGTTATTTTCAAAGCCCTCAATGTTTAATTGCATAACCTTGATATTTTTTTGAATTTTTCCTTTGGTATTGTGTGAATTTTGTTCTAATGGATGAAGGTATATTTGAGGTATAGATAGATAAAGATATGTAAGGGTGGTAAAGAAGTATGAGTGATGTAAGTGCAAAAAAGAGAAGGAATTGAGAGAATCATGTAATGCAAGTAAGGTATATGAATGCCTTATGGAAAGTATTAGATATGGGAAGGAACGATATGTGAAATTGGATGTGAGAATGAATGGAATGTAAATTATATGAATTTGTCATCTTCGAGTTATACGCTTAAAATTAAATGCAAGATATAAAAATTTGAATGAGTGAGCTGGATTGAGAAAAAAAAGGAATGCAAGACATTGGTGTGATGCAAGAGAAGCATATAAATGTATTTTGAAATGTATTTGATTTGAGAAGAAATGATGTGCATGGGTGGAAATGGAAATGAGTGGATTCGATAGGGTATGAAGTGAACTTTTGTTCCAAGAAAGGGTGGAAGAATGTCTATTTTGTTATTGGTTATGCTTTTTAAAATCATCATAGGGCTGAGTGTCTCAATAGAAATACAAAAGAAAGACTGATGTCTCATTTCTCACTCTCCTTTGGACTAAACAAAGTTCCAAGATCCTTGATCTTCCTTGAAATGTGACAAGAGATGAATAGATATAAAAATATAATGATATTTAAGGATGCAAGAGTGAAAAGAGAAACACCAATAAACATTAGTACCTTTACATGGGTGCATGTCTACATTTATAGTAACAAATTTCCTATTTGACCTTATCGAGGAAGCAAAAAATGTATTGTTATTTTGTTTGAAGTATTGAATGCAAATAATCTTAAACATTTGTAACAATGCTTGAGGTATATGAATGCCTTATGGAAAGTATTAGATATGGGAAGGAACGATATGTGAAATTGGATGTGAGAATGAATGGAATGTAAATTATATGAATTTTTCATCTTCGAGTTACACGCTTAAAATTAAATGCAAGATATAAAAATTTGAATGAGTGAGCTGGATTGAGAAAAAAAAGGAATGCAAGACATTGGTTTGATGCAAGAGAAGCATATAAATGTATTTTGAAATGTATTTGATTTGAGAAGAAATGATGTGCATGGGTGGAAATGGAAATGAGTGGATTCGATAGGGTATGAAGTGAACTTTTGTTCGAAGAAGGGGTGGAAGAATGTCTATTTTGTTATTGGTTATGATTTTTAAAATCATCATAGGGCTGAGTGTCTCAATACAAATACAAAAGAAAGACTAGTGTCTCATTTCTCACTCTCCTTTGGACTAAACAAAGTTCCAAGATCCTTGAGCTTCCTTGAAATGTGACAAGAGATGAATAGATATAAAAAATATAATGATATTTAAGGATGCAAGAGTGAAAAGAGAAACACCAATAAATATTAGAACCTTTACATGGGTGCATGTCTACATTTACAGTAACAAATTTCCTTTTTGACCTTATCGAGGAAGAAAAAATGTATTATTATTTTGTTTGAAGTATTGAATGCAAATAATTTTAAACATTTGTAACAATGCTTGAGGTATGCATGTATACATGTATCCATGTGCACACAATGCAAAGAGTGAAAAGAATACACGACATGTGAACGAGAAATTTGAATGGAAAAAAGTAAAATGAAGTAGAAATACAAATATGTGAAAGCATAGTGATGCTCAAGTACCATTTGCAGTAGCAAGCGAAAGGAAAACAGGGAAAACAAATTATATACCAGCAAAGCATATATCGAAGGAATGCATAAATATATAATTTGGTACACAAAGAACTATCTATAAATGCATGTGTGCATAAAGCGAGAAATTCCAGGGAGAATTTGCATTTGAAACATATACAATATTGTTTTTTGAACAATTGTATAAGGGATACCTAATGATGCATATGAATGCATGGAAACATGTAAATATTTGTTATATCTGATTACACATGATAGGCTTGAAGAAACTGTTATACGCGCTTTTAGGGATCTGTAATAAACAAGGTTTAGAAAAGACATTATGAAAATAACTCTTGAATACAACTATATGTTATGAGTGTCATTTTTGAAGCCCTCAGTGTTTATTTGCATAACCTTGATATTTTCTTCATCTTTTTTCTTTGTTTGTTATGGTGTGGATTTTGTTGTGATGGATGAAGGTATATTTGAGGTGTAGATAGATAAAGATATGTGAATGTTAAAAAGAAGAATGAGTTATGCGAGTGGAACAAAGGGAGTGAATTGAGAAAAGGGTGAGATGCAAATAAGGTGTATGAATAAGTTATGAAAAGTATTTGACATGGGAGGCAAGGATATGGGATGGTGGATATGAGAATGAATGCGAATGTAAATGGTATGAATTTATCGTTTGCAAGTTATATGCTTACAATTAAATGCAAGAAATGAAAATTTCAAATGAGAGAGCTGGATTTAGTGAAAAAAGGAACACAACACATTGGTATGAGGCAACACAAGCAAATAACTGGATTTTGAAATGTATTTGATATGAGAAGAAAGGACATGCAAGGGTGGAAATGGAAATAGATGGAATCAATAGGGTATGAAGTGATTATTTCTTGCAGCAAGGGGTGGAAGAATGTCTAGTTTGGTATTGGTTATGCTTTTAAAAATCATCATAGGGCTGAGTCCGTCAATATAAACACAGAAAAAAGACCCATGTTGCATTTCTCACTCTCCTTCATACTGAACAAGGTACTGAGATCCTTGAGCGTCCTCGAAATGCAATAATAGAAAAGTGGATATAAAAATATAATGATATTTATGGATAGAAGAGTCAAAACAAAGGACAAAGTGGAAGTTCTTATGCATATACTATGGAAAAAATAAATATGGAAGAACATAAAATAGAGAACATGTAAATGGTGATGGAGTGGAGAACATTAAATACATGGAGAGAGAAATACGTAGAGCTAATCACAGATATATGCATGGATGCATCAACAGACACATGTATACATGGATGTATGCATATTTGGATATAGGTACAAATGCATATGTTACATGGAAAGATGTATTCATATAAATATGCAAATATGGATGAAGGCATATATGCATATATGCATGTATGGACAATATGCATAAATGTATGGCAACATTTAACTTTTAATTTTGTTATATTGGAAAACTAGCACTATTCTGATAAATCAATATTGGAAAATTAGCATTTAGCTGTTTCTATTTATCTGAATAGCTTTATAAATTATTGTTGTTATTGAAAATCAGTGAAAAGCGATCGCATAGATTGATTAAATAAATTTAGGCAAAGGCATAGTTTATAAAACTGGTGAGTAGAGATACGTAATCCTTGAATGCAAATTAAATGCATTGAAATATCAGGAAAATGTGATTGCATATATGCATAAATCAATGTACACATGAACCCATAGATACAGTCATACATATATAGACAGATGCATGTAGAGATGGCAAGATATGCATAAATCATTATATGCATGGTTGCATCTATGGATACATAGATACATAATGAAATGGAGACAAAATTAATGCATTGAATGGCATCTGACCAAAGGGGAGACTGTTTGTATTGCTGAGTAGTCTTTGAATATATAACAATTAAAAGAGATAAGCAAGTATAAGTATCCTTGGGGACATTCCACATTTTGACCTTTCAATCAAAGTCAATTAACAAAGTAGCAGTGAGACCTACAGAAACTTCAAGGACTATGCCGATAGAAAACCATATTTTGAACAATGGCTAAACAATCTGTTGAAATTTCTCTAGAAAAATGCACTTTTGCTTCTGTTTATTTTCATTGTACATTTTAAATGAAAGTCGGGTTTTGCATTGTTACAATGTATTTGTATACTTTGGTTATAAAATCATAGTTTAGATCATTTTAAGTGTTATCCATTCGAATCTTTTGTTGAAATATGAAGGATTCATCTGAGTCTTGGAGGCAATGCACATCTGTCCTATAGAGAGAGCTTTGGAACCAATGAGCTGTCATATATACATGGGTGCAAGAGTCCATAGATGCATATATACATGTATCCATGCAAGTTATTGATAAATGCATATATACATGGATATGTGTATGCAATTCATAGGTGCATATATACATAAATCAAGGTATACATGTACCCATAGATACAACCATACATATATAGACAGATGCATAAAGAGATAACAAGATGTATGCACAAATCGATATATGCATGATTGCACCTATGGATACATAGATACATTATGAAATGAAGAAAAAGACACATTTATATATGCATTTATTTTGAGAGTTTGATTCTGAATCCATATGCATACTTCGATTAAAACCAGTGGCTGAAAGTACACAAATCATTGATACAAAATTAATGCATTGAATTGCATCTGACTAAAGGGGAGGCTGTTTGGATTGCTAATTAGTCTTTGAATATATAACAATTAAAAGAGATAAATAAGTATAATTATCCTTGGGAACATTTGACATTTTGACTTTTCAATGAGAATGAATTAACAAAGTAGCAGTCAGACCTAAAGAAGGTTCAAGGACTATGCTGATAGAAAACTATATTTTGGACAATGGCTAGACAATCTGTTGAAACTGCTTTAAAAACTTTGAAGCAAATGCATTTTTCGTTCTGTTTATTTTCATTGTACATGTTAAATGGAAGTTGGGTTTCGGATTGCTGCAATGCATTCGGATACTTTGACTATAAAATCACAGTTTAAATCATTTTTAGTGTTATCCAATTGAATCTTCTCTTGAAATACCAAGGATTCATCTGAGTCTTGGAGGCAATGCACAACTGTGCTATAAAGAGAGCTTTGGAAGGAATGAGCAAGTGTGCCACAATTTTTTTTTGCTCACATTGCTAATCTCACTATGTGCTTTAAACCTCTAAAGTAAAAGAAAACTGAGGAAAGAAAGTATTTATTGCCTCAAGTAACTGGTTTTTGGTTCTGGATACTGTAATTATTGTACTCATAGGCACATAGGAAAAATATGGAACCATATAGAAAGTAAGTGAACTCTTTAATAATCCCATGAAACATAGTCTCTGTATGCATCCATGTATAGAGGTTTGCATGTGTATATGTGTACATGTAATTATGTATATATGTTAGACAGTATGTATTTGTGCATAGGTGCGTAAGGATGGTATGTATCTCTAGAATTTAGATTGCATAGGTAACATGTAGTTCATAGTCATCTAGTTAGAGTAATATGATGACTTTGTGCATATTGGTATTTAATTCTGGAAGTTGATGTTTCCAAAGTTGTTTTTTTTTAATTTGGAAAGTAGTATTTAGCTGTTTTCTTGATTGTGTTTCAAAGTGAATGCATTAAACAGAATGTGGATCTATCATGTAATATAGATCTATGTGACTAGACATGCATTGTGACTACTTTGAGTGTTTGATTTTTTGTTATCCTGCAGATCTGTGTAGTCAAAGGAGATGATGTTGCTGTAGAGTCAAGACCTAGAATCAAGGTACTTGATACATGTATCCATAGATACATGGATGTGGACATCTATCATGGTATCCATAGATGCGTAGATACATGTATCTATGGATATATGTATTCATAGATACATTGACACATATATGGATAGATGCCTGTATACATTTGCACATAGAAATACATACATATATGCATGGATGCATCAACAGGTAGAAGAATACATAGAAACATAGTTGCATGGATAGATAGATAGATGCATAGCTGGATACATAAATGCTTAAATATACATGGATGGAAATATCCATGGATTGCATATGAAGTTGCATAGATACATATATCCATGGCCACATGTGCACATAGATACATGTATTGCAGTACACATGGATACATGTAGAAGTGCATCTACGAGCAAGATGCATGGTTGCATGTGAGGCTTGTAAAGTTTGTATTTTTTTTATTACTACAAAGCGGTCTCATAAAGAGAGGTTTGGAATGAAAATTATGTCAACATGTGTGGTAATGAGAGTTTTTTCCTTGAACCTTGTTATTTATTCAAAGAGTAACTAGCAATGCAAACATCATTTCCTTTAGCCAGATGCCATTCAATGCATTGAGCTTGCATCAATGGATTATGCACCTTCGGCCACTAGTTTGAATCAAAGTATGCATATGGATTCAGAATCAAAAGCTCTTTCCTGTGAACATATTTTTAATTTGCTTACACATTTGCCCAGAATGCTTTTAATCAGCAGCATTGGCCAATCACATTTTCCCATTGAGCATAATAATTTTTTTTTTATACATTTTGCATTTGGAGAGCTATTTTATATATTGGAAAATTAGCATTTATCTATTTTTATATTCGTCCAAGTAGCTCTATAAATCATTTTCATTTTAAAAATTCAGGAAAATGCAAATGCATAAATTGATTAATAAAATTTAAGCAAAGGCATAGTTTAAAAGTTGGTGGCTAGAGGTACATAATCCATGAATGGAGATTAAATGCATTAAAATATCAAAAAAATGTAAGTGCAATGCATGAATGCAAATTAAATGCATTAAATGACATCTGGCTGGAGGTGAACACGCTGGAGTGGCTTGGTGAACATGCATGGACAAGGTACTTTGGTCATTTAATATAGAGTTAAGCCACTTGCTATGCATCTTTATTACTTTGTGTGTGTTGTTTTTGTGTTGTGTAAGCTTGTGTTGTCAAAACCTAGATTATGCAATTGCTTTGAGCTTTTTTACTATGATGAAAGCATATAGGATAAAGGAATTTTGTGACCTATTATAGTTAATGTGCTGATAGGCACATATGCAAAATATGGAAACATATAGAAGGGAAGCGAATTGTTCAAAAAAACTTGTCAAAGAAATGTGGTCCCATGGAATGCAACAAGTGTTCATAATGGACACTTTGGTTTTTGCATGTTAAGTTTGTCAGATAATGCAATTTGGCATGAACAATGTTGTAGCCATCACATGAACAATAGAACTATTCAACACTGAACTCTATGCTTGTAACAATTATTGGAAAAGCTGTAAATGCCATAGATGAAATAATATGAATAAAATTCTAGTTTCTGGTATTCTTGAAATGCAATGAAAAAGTTGCTATAATGGCATAAGACAAGGTTGTGTAACATACTGCCATTCCTGTATCTAATTTCTTTGAACATGAATGCTTTACACACTTGATTGCAATAGTAACATGGCTACGAAAATGGGACAATAGGGATCATAAAATAGTAGTTTTTAGTGTGAGTATATATGTATCCTGATACACATAAGCTTATCAGCATTCATGAAAAACAACTGTTATGTACAGTGAAACAATTAGTTAGTGTTACTATATGCGTTATCCATATAACATTATAAACTGGTACAAGGCTAGAGTGACAGATCCATAAATACATGGATGCATGTATATGCATAGATGAATACATGGACACATGAATATGTGCATATGTGCATATGGACATAGAAGCATATATACATGTCAATACGCATATATGCAGCAAAAGCAACATACGGATTTGTGTATACAGGAGTGTACTCTATACATTAGGATGCATGATGGAAAAGTGACTATAAAGTACAATGCATAAAAGCAGGGGCGAGACTTGGTTTCAGTAAGAGCATAAAAAAATTAAAAAAAGCCAAAGGAAAATAACCATTTATTGTCTCAAGTAACTTGTTAATGGGTCTAGAGTGTACAACCATAACAACTTCTAATTGGTGACCATAAATTCTTGAAAGCGTAAGAATCAGAAAGCAAATATTGGAAAAGCTAGGAAGGACAGAATGCAAAAGGGAACATTTAAACTATATAGTTTGAATGACATTATGCATAGAAGGATAATAATTATTGAACATATATGTCAGATGTACATAGAGAACAATTGTCTTCATAGGTGCAAAAACAAAATTAGAGTTTCAGATGTCCATATTGTAGAAGAATTTAACATAGTAACCTATAAAAGTGTCTAAATGTATAATAGCAATAGAGTATTTTAAAACCAAAGATGTCTTTAACATGTGAGAACTAGTGAAATGTCTTGGAGCATGGAAAGGTGAAAAAGTAAAAGTCTGAACAATATAAATCCATGGTCCTCTATTCCTAGTTTCCTGTAAAGCCAACAAAATGCTATGTATTAGAAACATAGTTTGTATGGATAGTGATTTGAGGTACTGGTTCAAAAGAAAAAAAGTTTACATATGAATGACTTTATTACCTTCTGGCGGTGTTTCCTGTCTATTTTTCAATGCAAATGTCATCGACAATGGCATTGTTTTGGTCAAGGCTAAAATGTCCTTCAGCACTGAAGTCCCGTCGGATGAATATCACTACTGACTTGTCCTTAATATAGTCTTCATAGCTGAGCCTTTGCAGTGTGGGCAATAGATGGTGCATGGTGGCCTGGTCAATTGAAGACTGAATAGTTTGATTGTCATAAGTTGTTATGGTGGTTTTAAGTTGTAAACAGAATGTATAATTGACTTGCTAATTGCACTATTTGCAGTGAGCAATTTTTTCTTGGACTGTGCCATAAGCAGCAAATTTGAATTTGCATTTTGGGAAATATGCATGAAATGGATTGGAAAATGCATTTGCTGCTTTTACAGTACCAGAAACCTATAGAATATGGTTCAAAATTGTTAGAGGAGACAAAAAATACAAGTTTGGATGCACTAGATTTTTAAAAAAAGAATGTTGTTACCTTGAAAGTTGAATATAGTAGGGTGTTGAGTTTTTCTAAGCTTCTTTTGTCATTCAAGGTACAGATGAATGTTGATCGACATGTGTGAAATGTGTTCTTTTGATCTATTTTTCTTACAACATTCTTGAAAAGCATTGTAGGTGTTTTATTTGTATGCAACTGGTCTTCGAGTGCAAAGTATTGTTGCTCATATGTTGACCGTAATAGCAACTGCAATTCAATGAGAGGATTAGATTTTGTTTCGAAATTGTTATAGAGACGACTGCAAAACATTTAAAGCTTGAAACTGAAAGAAGAGGTAAAAGTTCTGTAGACCGAAGTACCTGTGCCCTATCTATGTTAGTGTGGCCATCTTTGATGTCAATTGAAAATTGGGCACCTATTTTTCTGGCACCAACTACCAGCGCAGCTATTGTGCCAGCTGGGTACTCATTTATAGTTGTTAGCAATTGGCTGATAGTTGTACTCGGGATGAATTTGTACTCTTGATAGAGGCGGGGAATTTTTTCAGTGCTGCTTATGTCGGTTAAAATAAAATGCAATCATAGTCACCTCTGTCATAATCTGTCCTAGGTGCAACTTGGAAATCTGAGATTGAAATAGCTGATCCCGGGACTATTTTAGGCTCATGTTGATACACAAGGTTCCCACTAACATTTAACGTGATTGTCATTTCTGCTTTGTGATCTGTCAGATCAGCACGTAGCATTTCCCGTGTATTGTTGGCCTTATCCAATGTTGCTTTGTAGACAACAAGGACATCACCCTGGAAGGTGTCTCCAGCTCTTCTTGCATTTAGCTATTTGATTGAAACAATTCTAGGTTTCTTGACTCTTGTCCTACAAGGAACAAGGATAATGTCAATAAAATGCTAATTTTATATTAGCAACTTGGGCAAATGACGGTTCATTGTAGAACGAAGTACTTTACCATTGTGTTGACTCTTCTTGTGCAATTTGCACCTGTTTGGCTTGTCTTTTTGATACATCTTTTGGTGTCCTGCAAAGAATTGGAACAATGTTATTTGAATATTGTGATTTGGGCGAATGAGAATGAAGGAATAATACTATGAGCACTTTACCATTGTACGGATTCTTCTTGTGTGGTTTGTAATTGCTTTGACTATTTTTTAGTTTCATCCATAGATCTCCTGCAAATAATGGATATAGCATTGGAGAAGACATTACAATGCATAAAGGTGATATAAGGCTATAAGTTCTATAAAGTTGAATTTGTCTATTGTGCAACATGCAATTTTAGGAAAATTGGATTGTGATCAGTCCAATATGCTTCTGATATATAGGTAGAGCATATATTTGTAGCCGTGTTGGACCAAACGTGATCAATGACTGAGTTTCCTATGCTGTGTTGTTGATTCAACATAAATTGTATGTTGTTCTGGTGCATATAACTGTGAAGCATTTTTTTGCTTCTACTTTCTGAAGACATGTCGACATTAAAATCGCCTAAAATGTACATGTTTTCTGAATTTGTGGACCCAATAATTATTTGCAAGATTGCAATTACTTCATCTATGGCAGTTGCAGGTCTTGCATAGATATTACAAACATTGAGTTCATTGTTAGATAGCATTATTGTCAATGTGATAGCTTTAATATTTGAAGTTTTATGTTCTATTGTTTTTGACAAGAGAAAATGTTTCCTAGTTAAAGTTGCTATGCCATGTATGTTATGTATAGAGAAGTTATTAAAATTTTGTAGCAAAGCATTTAGCTCAAAGGGATGCATATGTGTTTCTTGGACACACAGGATATCATATTGCATTATGCCATAGTCATTGACAATGTCTTCTGCATGTGCTTTTAAGCTACGAATGTTCAATGTACATAGGAGCAAATGTGATTTGTTTTTTGAACATGTGTTTAGATTATCAAGTTGCCATTGTGCACATGTCTGAAGACGAGACATTTCTATTTGTATTTTGTCTTTAACTTTGAAGTTTTTTGTGGTAAAAGGTTGTAACAGGAATAATGATTCTACTAATTTTGTTCATGATAGAGCTGTATAGGTTAGTCCATGTTGTCTAACGCCTGTGGGATCAAAAGCCAAGGCCTCCATTGTTAATTCTTGGGATCGATGAATGGTTCATGCACATGCTAATTGTACTAGGAATTGTTTTCTAGTTGTAATTTTCTGGATTGGCCTAGCAATGTGTTGTATAAGCACCCAGTCTTTGTCAATGATAGTAGAATAGCAATGTGCTAGTTTTGTGCGCTGGTGATGTCCAATTGATGGGTCATTAAATTTAATCCAAACAATATCAATAGTGTTTTGTGATGTATATGCTTTAAAAATTCCATTTGAACCATTGACGAGGCCATCTTGAACATTGTAATTGCCTGCATAAAGCTCAACAAGAATGTTTGGTTTCAAGCATATTTGTGATGGAAGTGTCGTTGTGTGACTGTACACTCGTATTGCATTAAGGTCCTCGTTAACTTCATCTATCGCATCCAGCACAACCATTTGGGTTGGAATGATTGATAGAATTTTGTTATTATGTGCTTGAACGTCTATTTTCCTATAGAAAAGGTGCGGAAGCAATGGATCTAATGGTACAAGATGAAAGAAAATTTTGTTGATATAGTCTATGTCATGAGTTGTCTAAATGCCTACTCGTAGTCTATTAAGAATTGAAATAAATATTTCATCTTTTTGTCTCATGGTAGTCACCAATGAATAGAATTTTATGTGGTCTTTCCAGAAACTATAAGGCATTAATTCAATTGGAGTAGGCCTATTTTCGAAAACCACAAAGTCAAGGACAGGTTGTGCTTGGTAAAGGTCACCACAAAATATGGTATCAAGGTTCCCAAAGTATGTTGTAGGAATTTGCAGTATGTCTCATAGTCTTCTATCAATATACCATAGAAATGTTGAGCCAACTAATGATATCTCGCCTATAAGAAGTATGTGCAATTGATCATAGTGCTTTGACATAGTGTCAAGTACTTCAGTGTTCAGTGGCAGGAATTCTGATGTATTAAAAGGTATGTGAAATGCTGAATGTAATGTGAATCCCCCTATGTTATATGCTGCTTTACCTGTATATGCAGTTAATAAGCCCTTAGGTTTGTCTGGATTATTGTCAACAGAATTGCTATACATGCGAATGAGCTTGGTAGATGGCTTTTGCAGTAAAAGTCTTTCCTGTTCCAGCTCCTCCAGTCAAAAACAAGCGCAATGGCTTTTGTGGATTTTTCATCTTTTTTATGAGAACATCCTTAACAATTGCTTGTTGTTCTTTATTTAACATTTGTCTTAACTTGTAGTATTCATTGTTATCTATAATTTGTGGGTGCTTTGTAATTTGAAATCCATTCAAGTACGTGGTATTTGGGTTAGAATGACCTATGTTTGGAAGGTCTGTTTGAATGTCATATAGTTCTTTCTGGGAAAGCTTTGCTTGCATTGGCAGGTCAATGAGCTTTTCATCTTCAAGAGACTGAAGATCATTTATAGCTTTGTCAATGTCACCCCATGCGGAGTTTGTGCTATGGATGAACATTGCACTATTTGTTTGAATGGTTTGTCCATGGTACATGTATGCATGTTCCCAAGAGTCAAAGTTTTATTTGAGTGTATGCTCATTAATGGTAAATGGAACATAGAGAACCAATTGCTCTCTACAATGATTCTCTATATCAAAGTGTTTGTTGAAATTGATAAACTGTATAACATTGGGTTTGGCCTTTGGTTCAATTGTAGCAGTGTATTTGTTGTATCTTGAAACAAATTCTGCAAGACATATGTCCACCATTGTTTCAGGGTGTTTTAAATAGTAGTCTATAATAGATTTTGCAAAAATGTTTTCTGATTCATCTAGCTCATTGCTCAATTGTTTAACAGATTTGAGTATAAATGTGCGATCATTGTCAGATCGCGTATCAATGAATATACATTTTCTTGAACTATAATTTAATGGCAATGACAGAACAATATGCGCAGCTTGTTGTGATGACATTTGTTGCAAGTTAAGCATGGCATTTCCAAGTTTACTTACCATTCGTATTGCATCAATATTATCTTGCTTGTGGTCTGTACGTATTCTTTTGAATGCATATGTCATTGACTTGTCTACTTTTGCAATATATGAGCTACAGTACATAGCAGCAGCATATGCATTTAGGACAAATTGTGCATCTGTATTAGCCTTCCAAAGATCTAGAATTTTCCTTGAAAAACTATTGTTCCATATTTTTGATGGTTTTCTTTGTAAGAAAAGCATAGCCTTGTTTAATGTTGAGCTCAAAGCTTCAATGTATTCATTGTCACTTAAGTTTAATTCTTTTAAGAACATTTGAAAAGTGAATGTTTCATCATAGTTTTCTTTTTGGAGTTTTGAAAAGATATAAGTGGCATTTGCAGTCATCGCTCCAATCTTTTGGAGTATTGGTAAAAGTATAGTTGACTTTTGCATTGGTGGGAAAGGGAAATTGTACCTACAAAGTTGTTTTCTTGATCTCTTGCATTTCTTTGTATGATGGTGTTTGTGTAGCATTGCCAAAGGAGGTTCCAAATTTTTAGTGTTACAGGTAATATACTTATCAACAAAAGCTATGACGTCCGTGTTGTTATTTTCTGTGTAGATTGGTGCATTTTTAACCCATATGAGGAAATGATGATGTTCATTTCCTCGATTTTGGAACTCAGTGAATGAGAAGTAATCAATGACATTTCCAAAGAAAGAGTCATCTGTAAGTATCAATTTTTTTATTGCATTGATTCTATGTTTATAGTAACGTGCACAAGTGATAGGATCTTTCTTGATTAGTTCAAATTTTTCAATGTGTGTTGGGTGATTAGATTCTTGACAGTTTTGTACTGATTGGTGTAGATTGTGCAGCTCTTGTAATGTTTGAATTAATGGATCCCAATTTTGCTCAGCACTAGAGAAAGTGATGAAAAATGTCGGTGGTCCTAGTTGTCGAATCATAGAAAATACATTTTTCTTAAGTTGTTGTGAATAGTCTGGAGAGATTCTTATTCTTTTGAAATCAACGTATCCAATATCTGATTTAAGAATTTTTTCTAGGTTTGGTTTGTGTTTAACGTCTTTCACAAATAGCTTTTGCCCTTTTAACTGGCCCTTGCGGATTCTTACTATCATTGTAGACAGTACTTGTTGTATTAGTAGCTTTATAGCTTTGAAAAAAATGTTTGTTGTATGATATGCAAATTGTCTTTGTGACTGTAAGAGCTCCCAGCGTACTATTTTCTGATACGTAAAGCCTTTTACAATGTCATTATCACGTGGTTTGCCAAAGAATAAAGTTGGGAAATTCATTTCTTCAGCATAGATGTCCTTAAATATTCCAATTGGATACTTGTGCTCTGCAGGTGCAACTTCAATAATCTTGTCCTCCATGTTATGGATACTTCTAGACTCAGTGAATCCATGTATCAATGTTTCTGATGGGTTTTCATTTTCCATTTCACTGTCTGATTCTGTTTCACTCATATTTTGTGGACTATTGTCTTCATTTTCTTTAGTGCATTGGAGAACTTCTTGCCAATCTTGGTTTATGTGGACTCTGTGCATTTTGTATAATGGTGTCCTTGTTAATTGAGTCAAAGCTTGCATGATGACATTTGGGCGCACCATGCCTTTTTGAAATGCATTTTTGTATTTTAAGCGTCTTTTCATTGAAACAATAATTGTTTGTGTGTTGTTAATTGATTGTGGTAATGCTCTTTGTACAATGTTCATGTCAATAGGGACATTTATAATAGAACCTGTTAGGCCTATTTGAGACCTTTTGAACCCTAGTTCCCAAATCTGTGCAAATGCAATTCTAAGTGAAACAAGTTGTTCTTCTAGATTAGTTAAATTTTGCACATAGCACAATGGTCTGTTAGTTCTTATTTTTTGTGGCGTAGCATATTTTGGAACAGTGGACTGTTTCAATGCAAAGTAGCATACATTACATATGAGATCTTTGAATGGTAAGGAATCTAATTGTAGTAGCTTACAGTATAGCTATTTTTGTTTTTCTTTGAAAATCTTGATGTCCTTTTTGAAACAGAGCACTTGGAAAATTGCACATGGGTGTTTTGGTGTATCATGTATTGTTGTTTTATAAATTTCTATTGGTGTCAATGTTTTTTTTTCTTTGGGCTGCTAGGTACACTTTCTTTTTGTTTTTCTTTTCTAATCAAGTTCTTCAGGTGATTAAGTCTTATTGTTGATTTATGTTTAAAATTGTTTGCTATGACAAATGGTATCAAAATTTCCTTGTTTTTAGGCAAAGCATGTGGCTTAGTCAAGTAAGTATTTTTGTGTTGTGGATGATTTCTGATCAACTTTTTTAGTTGGAGTAAGCTTGTTGAGCATTGGCAAGTTAGATTTTGGGCTTTGATTCTTAGAAGTGGCTCAAAATGTCCAACCAAAGGGTTTGTATCATGGAATAGTATAGAGACTAATTTTGTATATCCAGAATCATTGAAATCTAAGTACTTTCTTGAAGTTGTCAATGACCAAAGGCTTATCTTTAACCACTTGGATATCCAGTGAATGCAAAACAAGTCACCCCACAATCCACATTTGCTATGGTCTATGTGTGGGATTACAGACAATCACATCTTGTGGAAGTATGTTTCTTGATCATGTACTTTGTGCAATGTATATAGAGTACCAGGATTTAGTTCATTGTTGTATTATTTAATTGCTTCTTTGTCCTTTTTTCAAAGCAAGCCAGGAAATAATCTATAGATCCATTGCGTAATTGAGTTGAGGTGTACTGGTTGTTAAGTAGCACTTGAAGCGAATCAAACAAACAATCACCAACATTGTATGCAAATGTGCTTAATCTACAAAGGCCTTCAGATCTAAGGACATCGTCAATGTTTGATATTTGAGGATACTTTGGGCACAATTTTTTTATTTCATGTGAACTTATGGGCTGTTTTGAAGTTATGTTTTTTGTTTCAATTTCTAACAATGGTTCAAAGTGTCCACTTAAAGAATTCATGTCATGAAATAGTATAGAGACTGATTCTTTGTAATCAGAACTATTGAACTATAAGTACCTTCTTGCTGTTGTTCTTGACCAAAGGGATATTTGTATATTCAACCATTTGGATATCCAGTGAATGCAAAATAGGTCACCCCACAATCCACTTTCTGTGCAATCTGCTTGTGGCTTTGCAGATAATCACATTCTACGGAAATATGTTTGTGGATCAGGTACTTTGTGCAATGTATATAGAGTATCAGGGTCTAGTTCATAGTTGTATGATTTTATTGCTTCTTTGTCCTTGTTTTGAAGGCAATTCAAGAAGTAATCTATAGCTCCATTTCGTAATTGAATTGATGTGTAACGATTATTAAGCAATAGCTGTAATGAGTCAAACAAACAATCACCAACATTGTATGCAAAAGAACTCAATCTGCAAAGTCCCTCACTCTTAAGCACGTAGTCAATGTTTGATATTTGGGGATGCTTTGTTAACTCATAAGTGTCAACGTCTATCATTTTCTTTGTTTTTCGTGTAACCTAATGTATTTGGGAATAGAAAATGTTGGATATGAATAGCATCAAATGCTAGTATCTAGATTACAAAATCTATAATTGTTAACATCGTCGCCTATGTGCTTTTACTCAATAGCATTTGATAGTATGAATCATGTTGTTGAGGATCTTGGAAGTTAATAATCTCTATATATGTTGGAAAATGGATCTTGAGTAGTAGCAGAAGCTTACGTAACATACCATACAACAAACAATTTAATAGAAGCACAAGGCAAAAATAGTATTAATTCTTCAACCTAACCTTGTTATCCATTGTCCCCTAGCAGGATTGTATGTACTTATTCCTATTACATTGCCAAAGTGGATAAATGAGTACAATGCATGATGTATACTTTTAATGCCACAGACACAAAACAATATTCTTAGGTAGCTTTGTTTACATGCAACAATTGATCGACAAGAATCTTTTTTGCTCACATTGTCAATCTTAGTCTATGGTATTTAAATGTTTTGTGTTATTAGATTCCTTTGTTGCTATGTACTTCCAAGTGACTGATTTTTTTTCAAAGAACAAATGATTTTAAAAGCTATTCAGATAAACATGAATCAAGTGGCATGTAGAGAATAGTTTAACAAATCTTTTATGTTTATAGAAAATCAGGGAAATGCAAAAGCATTGTTTGATCAAAGAAGATCTATGGCTTTTCTTATTTGTGGGAATAGCTTTTAAAATCATGTGTGTTTAAAAAATTTGAGGGAAATGCAAAGGCATAGGTCCATTGAGCAAAATTGAAGGCATAGATTGATTAAATAATTAAAAAAAGAGATTGAAACTCAGAGGTGCAGGCACACAGTGCATAGAGGCAAAGAAAAAGCATTAAATAGAATGTGGGTCAATGAGAAACTGCTAGAATGGCTTGGTGCACATGTATAGCCAGGTTGCTTTGTCCATTTTTTATAGACTCAAGTTAGCTATTAACCATGACTATTACTCTGTGCATATTGTTTTTCTATTCTAGAAGTCTTTGTTCTAGGAGAGTTTATAGTGATTGAGTAGACTTTGTTATAGTTACAGTATCCAAAACCAGAAACGAGTTACTTGAGGCAATAAATAGCTTCTTTCCTCAGTTTTCTTTTACTTTAGAGGTCTAAAGCACATAGTGAAATTGGCAATGTGAGCAAAAAAAAAACTGTGGTTAATGTCATTTTGCATGCAAGCAAGACCATGGAAAAATATTGCATCATGTCTATAAGTGACGCAGTACATCATTCATTGTAATCATGTGCCATGTTAGCTTTTGAAATTAATTTTGTAGGCTTTTATTTGTAAAACATGAAGAATAAATGTAAGTTAACTTGCAAGCTGCATAGCAACTTGCCACAGCTATAAACAGTCCTATGAAAAAAATTGTCTTATATGCATATAGGTAAAAACCAGTTGACATAAAACAAAGACTTATGACTCTAAACGCTATTTTGAAACTGTAAACAGTGTTTGAAAATTGCATGCTAGCAGTTCATTCTATTCTATGGATATTGTATAGAGGAAGTATAACATATTAACACATAAGCAAAACCTGTTCTATTGCTCGAAGACAAATTACTATTGCAATTGTGGATAATGCATTTTCCTGGTTGTATATGTGGAAACAACCCTCTAAATCATTAATGTTCAAAGAAATGAGAAAAACAAGATGACAAAATGAATACATGGAAAAGAACTTTATGCAGTTATTATATTGAAGAATTTCAATTGCGTTTCAAGAAAAGAAAAAAGACAATTTGGAAAACTGACCTTCTAATTTGCTATCGAATGATCAAGTATACTTGTAGAAATGTACAAATTGTGATAGGGACAAGCAATTTTTCCTAGTGTTGTTTGTGCATGGTTGTTTAAATACAGTTGAAAGCATTGATCCCTGTCACAAGGACAAATTAGACAAATGAGTACAGTGAGTGACATATACTATGCTATTCATAAAAGGAAAACATAATTCTTGTGTAGATTCATTTGAATGAGAAACAATCCAAGTAAGTACTTTTGTTCCTTAAAATGCAAATTGCTTTTTTACAATTTTTAAATACTTATTGCTATTTGTGTACCCTACAATATAGAACATTTTTTTGCATATGCATGCACCAGGGTAATTTTGTTATTGCAATGGTGGCATAAGCTCTTTAAGAGCAATCAATGGAATAGATCCCATATTTGCTTAAGCACCTAAAAAAGTGTAAATAGGCCACAACAACTAATCAATACTAAGCCAAAAAACAACAGAGACTTGTGCTAGCACTGTTAAGTTATGGTAAAAACAATTTCTAGCTATTGGTTAATGCCAAACTAGCTATCACTTAATAGTGAAAGCGACATAAATATTGATTTTCTAACTAAATGGGGTCATTTCATTTCCATATGCATAAGTTTTTTTTGTACCGTTATGTAGCACTTACTATTACTTGTGCAATGAAGTCACATGCAAGTAGAATTCATAACTCATGGCATTTAGATACACCCAAGGAGAAATACAAACCAAGGTTGTTGGCATCCTGATAAGAAAGATGATGCGATACATCCAATTAATGTATGGCACAACATCTTATTTAGTGAAGATGATTTGGATAGGAATGTTACAAATCAGAATCCTTATTGGTGTCTGAGTAATCCTCTTTTTCAAGACTTTTCAAGGAGATTGCATGCCAATACTATCAGTGAATAAGTGGAATCATATCTTTTAATTGACTTTGTTTGATTGGTCAAATGTGCACAAGGATAGTTATAATTATTTGTTTGTTTTAATTATTATGTATATAAATACTATTCAACAGTTATCTAATTAATTAGATATGAAATGACAAAAGGAAAAAGAAAATTAATTAATTAAGATAATTTGATTCATTAATTAATAAACTGAATTATTGTGTAAAAGTACAAAAATTAGAAGTTGCGAAAAAAACCTCTTTGCTTTATGCTTTAATGACATCGAGAGAGATGAAAGCAATTGTGGAGTTTAAGCTTATATCTGTAAATTGCATTTGCCTAACAGTTTGTAAAGTGCTTTTAACACATTGCCCTCATATTGTTTATAAGGTCCTATTATGGGACATGCTAACAGATGCTTGTCGAAGGGACTAGTCTCTGAAGAATAGCATAGGCTGAGCACTATGAAACCCAATGTGCTTATGGACATTAAAATAAAAGAAAACTGATGAAAGAAACTATTTATTGCCTGGAGTAGCTTGTCTGCAAGTGCCCTTTTTTGGAACCATGACAACCTTTGCCCTGTCACTATAAACTCTTTCATAGAAAAGACATATCGACACACACATATATGTATACATATGTATATATATGTACAGATACATCCATGTAAAGGTAGATTAATGCATCTATGGACATAAACATATATGCATCCATATGATTACATGCATATACACATAGATGCATCTACACACACATACATATATGCATAAATACATATATGCATAGATATCTAGAGTCACATGCATACATGCATATATGCATCTACAAATGTCTACATAGATATGCACATAGGTTAATGCATATGCGCATAGAAACATGCATACATACATACATGCACTGACACATTAAGCAGAAAGTGATTGTGATAGTGAACTAAAGCACTATGAAACAGAGCCCCACGATGCACTTGAATGGAAAGGAACTATGGAGAGTAACAAATTATCATCTCAAGTAACTTGTTTCTAGGTCTGGGGCCTGCAACCGTAAGAACTCTTGCTTAGTGGCTACAAACTCTTCCTCAGAACAAGAGCTTAGAAAACACAAAAAACAACACACGCAAAGTAATAGAAATGCATACCAAGTAACTTAACTCTATATTAAATGACCAAAGTACCCTGGCCACGCGTGGCCTCCAAGCGATTGCACCACCTTCACCTCAAGCCAGATGCCATTCAATGCATTTAATTTTTATTCATGCATCTCGTATGCCTACCCGCCAGTTTGATAAACTATGCCTTTGCTTAATTTTAATTAATCAATTTATGCGCTCGTAGTTTCATGATATTTTAATGCATTTAATCTGCATTCATGGATTACGTACCTCTAGCCGCCACCTTTTAAACTATGCCTTTGCTTAAATTTATTTAATCAATTTATGCGTTCGCATTTTCCCAAATTTTTAAAACAAAAAATGATTTATAAAGCTACTCGGATGAATAGAAAAATAGATAAATGCTAATTTTCCAATATATAAAATAGCTCTCCAAATTCAAACTATATAAAAAAAAAGCAATATATTAAATGGCGAAATGTGATTGGTTCATGCTGCCAGTTAAATGCATTCTAGGCAAATGCATAAGTATTTCTGCCTACCAGCAGGAACTAATAAAAGCATTTCAACCAAATGCATAAGTATTCTTGCCTTGACACTAGGAGCCAATAAAGTTGTCACTATAGATAAACAGTTTATCCAAGTGAGTGCTATTAGGTTTGTTATCTTCAATTTCAAACTCCTTTGATGTTAATGCATTTTCTTTGGTGGTAGAATATGGAGATTCCTTTTTTAATGAGAGTCTGGAAGAAGATGACATATACAAATAAATTTAAGCAACGACATAGGCTAGAAAACTGACAGCTTCTATCAATAGAAAGGAGACGTTTACAGTGATAGAGCAAAAGCTCTTGTGCTCGTTGAATGAAAACCAAGAGACAAGTTACTCAAGGCAACAAATTGCTACTTTTATCTATTTTGCTTCATTTTATCCCAGAAATGCAAGTTGGGTTTCACAATGCATGAAAACACATTTGTGCAAATAACTGCCAAAATTATAATTGCAATGGATGACAATGATAGTGTAATGGATACTAATAGTCTAAACATCAAAATACACCAGCTAGTTTATTTTTAGATTCAATGGAAACAAGTATCAATTGGAAACAGATTAACCTAGCAGTCTATTTATCATAGGTTCTTGAATTCCAAATGCACAAGTGCAAACATGGTTCCCTACAGGCTTTGCTATGCATTTTAACTATATTGTTGTTTTGCATCGAGCGTAAAGAACCACTACAACTATGGTTTCCAAATAGATTTAAATCAATAAATGTAAGTCAAAAAAGGTTTCCAATTACACTTAATACTTGAATCACAAAGCATCATTGCTTCAAGCTATGGCAAAAGTGCAGACAGGGACACACAAGCAAATTCAACAATGACATCATCAAACAAGGATTTGTTTGCTATTACTATGACTAACTATTGAACTCAATTGATTCATCAGTCAAACAACTTGATTCATTATTGACCTAACTTGTTTCAAAGCTATCTTGTTAAACTGATTAGTTAATTTCATTAATGAGTAAAAGATAGAATTGACTTAATTTGCAAAAGCTAACTGTAAGATTGACTTGTTCGTTAATTGACATTGATTAATGGTTCAGAGACAGATGGGACAAATTAAATTGTCATGAGAAAAATGTGAGGTGGACTTATTGGCTGCTATGCCACATATACTATGACATTTGAGCTTTCATGAAAATAATAGCGAAAGTAATAGAATAAACAAATGGCTTCAACATAGACAAAGGGATACAATTAATTTGGACAACTATAGGCTATTGAATATTTGTAGCATAAGAAACAAAAAGGAAGATATTGCCGAAGATTTTGCAATTTCGGTTTACAATTGTGTTTGCTTCCTTGTCTATAAAGCCTTTTCAAGAAGTTCCTTTTTTTTTGCATATGAATGGCCATGATTGGTTTAATTGATTAGGTGTACAGAGATGTTTTATAATTAACTATAATTAACTATTCATCTAAGCTTGTAAGTATCCCTATATGCAACTGCGTATACATGCGTCCATGTTTTTTTGGATGTGCCACTCTAGCCTTGTACCAATTTACTTTGTTATATGGATATCGCATATAGTAACACTAATAAGCTCTTTCACTGTACATAGCAGTTGTTTTCGTAAATGCCAAATTGAGCTTATATGTATCAGGACACATATATACTCACGCTAAAAACTACTGAATTATGATCTTTACTGCCCCATTTTCGTAGACACGTTACTATTGCAATCAAATGTGTAAAGCATTTGTGTCGAAAGAAATTAGATAAAGGAATGGCAATATGTTAGACAACCTTGTCTTATGCCTTCATAGCAATTTTTTCATTGCATTTCAAGTAAACCAGAAACTAGAATTTTATTCATATTATTTCATCCATGGCATTTACAGCTTTTCCAATAATTGGCTATGACCAACCATGGAACACAATTAATTCATGAGCCAATTAGCTTGATTGATCACTGAATTAACTTGTTTGAAAGCTATCATGTTAAGCCAAGTAGCTAATATGCCACATTCAATATGACATTTGAGTTTCAAATAAGTATCATGCACAGAGATTTGTTACCATGTTAAAGCCATGTAAACATAGATGATCCAATGCCATGGGACCATTTTATTTCCATTTTTCCAAGTCCATTTCATTCCATTATCAAGAACTAATAATTAAATGTTTAAACGAGGTACATGGAACCAAAAAATGCAAATAGGGTTTCAACAATGACATAATCTAACAAGCATTTGTTTGCTATCACTATGATTAATGATAGAATTGACTTAATTTGCATGAGTCAAGTGCAACATTGACTTGTTTGCTAATTGAATTTGATTAATGGTTCGGAAACGGATGAGACAAATTAAATTGTCATCAGCAGAATGTAAGATGGACTTATTAGCTGCTACGCCACATATACTATGACACTTGAGCTTTCATGAAATCACCCCACACCAGTTCCATAAAATAATGGAAGGGTTATTCAGTGGCTTCACGTATGGTTCCCCTGCCATTGCAATGAGGGCAAGAAAAGTAAAGAAATAAAATGTAAAGAGTGAATCTGATTAGGATGTTGAAAGACTTGTTAAATGAGAAATGGAAACTAAAACATTGAATTTGAGTTTCCATTATCTTTTTTTGTTTAATTCTTGATTACTGTTTTGTTAAACTGTATATTGTAAAACACATGGTGTTGCAAAAACAACAACTCACTGACAGTTGTAATACACAAGGTGTTGTAAAGTATTTTGTATTACTCTTGATTAGTTTTTATTGGAATTATTTTGTATTGCTATAATTACTTTATTACTTTCTATTACTGTATTTGAGTATGGACATTTCAAGGTGAAGAACATGAGACATATGCAATGCAATATCACAGGTTTAATTACCAAGGTATGAATGAGCAAGAAATTTTTTAGTAGATAGAGGTCATGAACGTTGAACTAATAGTATGACAGTCACTAGAACATTTAAGTAAACCTATGCTCAATACTCTCTTTTCCATTATCAATTGTATTCCCAATTTCATCCATGAAGAATATCCTCAAAGATATAGAATACATGGATGCACAAGCTAGAGAAGTTCTTCATGGATCAAAGATATGGAATTCATTGATGAAAGAAATGGAAATCATGGATCAAAGTGATGGCTAATAGCAGGATCTACAGGTTGACAAAGTTCTTCAAGGACGAAATTGGGAATAAAATTGATAATGGAAAAGGGAGTCTACACCATAGGTTTACTTAAATGTTGTGGTGACTGTCCTACTATTGGTTCAATGTTCATGACCTTCATCTACTCAAAGGTTCTTGCTTGTTTATCATGTAATATAGATTTTAGTGACTAGAGATGAATTGTGATTACTTTGAGCGTTTCATTTTTTGTTATTTTACAGATTTGTGTAGTCACAGGAGATGTTGTTGATGCAGAGTCAAGGCCTGGGACCAAGTTGCTTGATACATGCACCCATACACTATGACATTTAAGATTCAAGTAAGTCTCATGCACGCAAAACTGCTATCATGGTAAAGGCATGTAAACCCTAATGTTCCAATTCCATGGGGTCATTCTATTTCCATTTGTCCAAGTTCACTTCATTCCATTATCAAGAACCAACAATTAAATGCTTAAACAAGGTGCATGCAAACAACAATGCAAGTAGAGTTTCATAGTGCTTTAAGACATTGCTATACTGTGATTATAAATTCATATTGCAAGCTACTTCTAGTATTATTTATTCGAGCTTCTTGTTGAAATGCAAAGGTTTCATCTGCGTTTGATAGGTATTATGTAGAAATCCTCTTGTCCATTTTACTTCATGCATGTGAGCCTTGTAAGGTCTATATATTATTGACCACTGCAAAGTGGTCCCATAAAAAGGGCTTTGGAACCAAAATTATCTAAACACGTGTAATAATGACATCATTTGAACTACGAGTGGACAGTGTGTTGCTTTGAGCTTTTCCATTGTCATCAAAGCATAAAGGGTAAAAGGGTTTCTGTTAAAAGTTGTGGTTGTTGTCCTCATAGGCATAAACTCATATTTTAAACTACTTTTTTACTTCATGCATGTGAGTCAACAGTGTGTTGCTTATAGCTATTTTGTTGTAGTCAAAGCATAAAGGATAAAGGGGTTTTGTTAAAAGTCATGGTTGCTGTCCCCGTAGGCATAAACCCGTATATTAAACTACTTTTAGTATTATCTATTCGAATTTCTTGTTGAAATGCAAAGGTTTCATCTGCGTTTGATAAGTATTATGCAGAAATCCTCTTGTTCATTTTACTTCATGCATATGAGCCCTATAGATTTGTATTTTTTAAATTGTTGCAAAGTGGTCCCATAAAAAGGACTTTGGAACCAAAATTATGTCAACGTGTGCGATAATGAGAGCTTTTCAACAATCAGTCAACAATGTGTTGCTTTGAGCTTTTCTATTGCCATGAGAGCATAAAGCATAGAGGGATTTTGTTAAAAGTCGTGGTTGTTGTCCTCATAGGCATAAATGCAAACAATGGAAGCATAAAGAATGTAGTAGAAACCTTTTTCCTCCCAGCAAGCATAAAAATTCTGTTAGATGTAGTCATTACTGTTTTTGTATCTTGGGGTTATAAAAAACTATGTCAAGAAATGTTGTAGAATCAAAATTACAATGTTGCCATAGAATAGTTAAGTAATATTGTTTTTCGCTTTTTAGCCTGTCTGATACAAGAAATGCAAGTAGGGTTTCATAGTGCTTTAAGGCAATTGTATACTTTGATTATAAATATGTATTTTAAACTACTTTTAGTATTGTTTACTCAATTTTTTTTGTTGAAATGCGAATGTTTCATCTGCGTTTGATAGGAATTATTGTTTATAAGATGTTGTGACATACATTAATTGGATGTATCTCATCATCTTTCTTATCAGGATGCTAACAACCTTGATTTGTATTTGTCCTTGAATGTATCTGGATGCTATGAACTATGAACTCTACTTGCATATCGCTTGGTTGTACAAGTGATAGTCTTAGCACTACAGAATGGTAGAAATCACAACTCATAGCATTCATATACACCCATGCACAAATACATGGTATTGAACACTTTAACACAAACATGGTTTTCCAAGGGCTAGTTTGTTAATTGCCTTTGATTAATAGTTCAAATGCACACAAAGCTAATTGCAATCATTTCTTTCTTTGAATTGCTAGGTACTTAAAGGCTAACTAGCAATTGCCTAATTATTTAGATATGGGACAATACAAGGATGAATAAGGAAATATGAACTTGCCTAAATCATCATGAATGATAGAGCTATTTGGTAAAATGCTACATATACTGTGACATTTAAGCTTCAAAGACTGCCAATGAACAACAAAAGCTTCAGAACTCTCAGTTAACATGTAAAGGGCCGAGAAAAATTGATCTGCTAACTGAATGGGGTCATTTTACTTCAATTATTTAGCACTTATTCTTAATTGTTTAATCACAATATGACTGGATGGCTAGCCGACACAATCCACAAAAAAGCATTTAAAGCAAATGCAACAGTAATCTGTTATATACATACATACATACATGGCAACATAGATACATGCATTCATATATACATAATTACATGCACACATATATACATGAAAACCTGTATGCATGGATGCATACAAAGACTATGTTTCATGGGATTATTGAAGAGTTAAGTTGCTTTCTATATGCTTCCATATTTTGCATGTGTGCCTATGAGGACAATAATCACAATATTTGACAGTATTCCTCTATCCTTGATGACAGCTCATTAGTTCCAAAGCTCTCTCTATAGGACAGTTGTACATTGCCTATAAGACTCAGATGAATCCTTCGTATTTCAAGGAAAGATTTGAATCAATAACACTTAAAATCATCTAAACTATGACCTTACAATCAAAGTATCCAAATGCATTGCAACAATGTGAAACCCAAGTTCCATTTAAGATGTACAATGAGAGTAAATAGAAGGGAAAATGCATTTGCTTTAAAGTTTGTACAGCAATTTCAATAGGTTGTCTAGCCTTTGTCCAAAATATGGTTTTCTATCAGCATAGTCCTTCAACCTTCTTTAGGTCTAACTGCTACTTTGTTAATTGACTTTGATTGAAAGATCAAAATGTGAAATGTGGCCAAGGATAATTATAGACAGTTGTACGCTGCCTCCAAGTTTCAGATGAATTCTTGATATTTCAAGGAAAGGTTTGAATCGATAACACTTAAAATGATTTAAACTATGATTTTACAATCAAAGTATCCAAATGCATTGCAACAATGCAAAACCCAACTTCCATTTAAGATGTACTATGAAAGCAAACAGAAGGAAAAATGCATTTGCTTCAAAGTTTCTAAAGCAATTTAAACAAATTGTCTAGCCATTGTCCAAAATTTGTTTTTCTACCAGCATAGTTGATGCAGGAGTATCTAGTGGTGTAAGGGCAATCTTGCATCACCCAAAATAGTTAAATTTCAAGTTTCTCAGTTTTAAGATGTTTTTATATTTTTGGATACCCTTTTTTTCATAATGAAATTCTCAATTTACGATTTTTCATTTCGGTTCCTGGGTTGAAAGATATTGTAGTTTTAGTTTCCCAGATTTGCACCTAAAAATCTTCCAAGTGGGATTTGAGGCACTTAGAGCTTCCAGAATGGCCCCAAAACTTGCCAAAATCGGTGTAGCTAATTTTGAGTGCATTCTTGACTTCAAGACCTTTCCAACTGTTTGAACAGTTCGCAAATCGGAGTCCTGGATCAAAAGTTATGACCCCGCGAAGTTGGCGCACTTTCTAGAAGATACCATTGCAAATGCTCTTTTGAAATTTGAACTTCATGTTGTAAATTTCCGGTGCCAAACCGCCTAAACTCAAATTGAATGTTGTTTTGCCTACAAACAAATGAGGAGCTCTATTTATGGGCAGGTTTTCTAATTTTTAGGTAACTTTTTGGGGACAAACTCACATATTGCGAAAGGGTTATTCTGTAGCTTCCTGTAGCTTGCATGTGTTGTAGAACTTGGGGATTTGAGATCCTCTACATGTAAGAAGTTCCATTTTCTGATTAATAAAATTATTCTCTTGTTTGTGGGTTATTTTCTGTGTCTCGGGTTTGCGCCCTCATCAAGTGGTATCAGAGTAGGTTTTCTTGAGCGTGTGGACAGATCGCCGATCGTGAGGCAGTTTGCACCAGGACCATGGTTGTGGGTCAAGGTCAAGAAAGATGCCTCCAAGAGTGGTGCCTGGTAGGCATGGTGGTGTCAGAGGTGGTCAAGGTGGCAGAAATGCTAGTGGAAGAGATGCACTGGTAGCCCTCCAGAGACAGGTTGATGCATTACAAGAGCAGTTGAGAAGAGGGTTAAACCTGAGGGAGGAAAGTGAGGATGAAGGAGAGGAAGAAGGTTCAGATGTAGAAGAGGAAGAAGAAGCAATTGATCAAGACCAAATGTGGCTAATAAGGGCCATTTTGAAGATCAAGAAAAGACCCAGAGCAAAAGTCCCCAGTTATTTTGGAAGTCTGAACCCAGAAGAGTTGATCAACTGGATCAACAAGTTAGAAGAATATTTTGAGTATGAAGAAATAGAGGACCCAGATCGGGTTAAGTTTGCTAAAATGAAGCTGAAGGGCCGTGCCAGTATTTGGTGGAAAGAGGTCCAGCTGGAAAGAAATCGAAGAGGAAAAGTCAAGATCACCAGATGGGATCGCATGGTAGAGAAGCTGAAGAAGCAGTTCATACCAGTGGACTACGAGTTAGATCTGTTGAAGAAATTGCAAGGGTTGAAGCAAGGAAGTAGATCGAAAGAATATACTAAATATTTTCACAGGATAATCATCAGAACGGGTCACACAGAGGCCAATAAGGAGAAGGTAGCCCGATATCTTAATGGGTTACGACCGAGCATTCAGGAGGAGTTAAGCCTAGTCAGAATGACCACCATTGAGGACATGTATCAATTTGCTTTGAAGGTGGAAGAGAAGCTGAACAAAAGATTTGATGGAAAGAAAAAAGGACGAGGAGGTCAAAGCGGAAGCGGCAGTGGAAGACCTTCAGGAAGCCGAAATGATGATGAAAAGAAAAGTGAAGATGTGGGTACCAGCCGAAGCCAAAGGAATGACAACTTCTACCGCCCTCATGATCAAAACAGTGGTGATTAAAGAGGTAGAGGACGAGGGAGATATGGACAAGGATCTGGAAGAGGTGGTTTCAAAGGAACGTGTTTCCAGTGTGGTGAAGAAGGGCATTGAGCCTATGAATGTCCACAACACCAAGGAAGGGCAGACAAAAGGCCAGAAGGTCGTGAAAGGGTTGTGCATGCAGACGAGGATGCCCAATCTAAACATTCAGATGATGTTGAAAGGGGAGAAGCCCTAGTGATTAGGAGAGCCCTGGTGACTGAGGAAGAGGAACCAGAACAAAGGAAGAATTTGTTTCGCACAAGGTGCAAGTGTGAAGGAAAATGTTGTGAGGTCATTATTGATGGTGGGAGCACCAATAATCTAGTGTCAGAGGAGATGGTCACAAAGTTGAAGCTGAAGAGGGAAAAGCACCCGCGTTCGTATCGGATTGCCTGGTTATAGAAAGACCACAAAGTTTTGGTCAATGAGCAATGCCTAGTAAAGTTCAAGATCAGGAGCTACCATGATGAGGTACTCTGTGATATCATCCCCATGGATGTCTGTCACATGTTGTTGGGGAGGCCGTGGTAGTTCGATAGGCGAGCTATACATGATGGCCATGTAAACACTTATTCCTTGACAAAGGATGGGGTTCATCACAAGTTGAAACCCCTGAAGGAGACCGAAGAAAATGTATGCAATAGTGCTAGAATTTGTTGTGTAGATGGAAGAAAATTTTTAGAAGGTATGAAACATGAGCATGTGTGTTATGCATTGATTCCTAGAGTGAGTAAGGAGGATAGTGAGAGGGTTCCAGAAGAAGTCTGTAGGATGTTGGATGAGTTTCAAGATATTGTTTCTAATAATGTATGTGAGGGTTTACCACCAATAAGGCAAATCAGTCATCAGATTGACTTGATTCCTGGAGCTAGTTTTCCAAATAAGGCAGCTCATAGAATGACTCCAGCAGAAAATGAGGAGTTGAATAGACAAGTTCAAGAGTTGTTGAGAAAGGGTTTGAGTCCATGTGCAGTACCTGCAGTACTAGCACCAAAGAAGGATGGGGAGTGGAGAATGTGTACAGATTCCCGAGACATAAACAAGATAACAATCAAGTATAGATTTCCCTTGCCAAGGATGGATGACCTGATGGACTGTTTGAATGGAGCTCAGTACTTCACAAAGATTGATTTGAAGAGTGGATATCACCAAATCTAGATTCGAGAGGGAGATGAATGGAAGACTACCTTCAAGACCAAAGAGGGCCTGTACGAGTGGTTAGTCATGCCTTTTGGGCTAACCAATGCACCAAGCACATTCATGCGGCTCATGAACGAGGTACTAAAAGAATTTTGGGAAGTTTTGTTATTGTGTATTTAGATGATATTTTGATTTTCAATAAGACATTGGATGAGCATCTGATGCATATTCAGAGAGTCTTTGGGAAGTTAAGAGAAAGAGAAATTGTTGATTAATCTAAGAAGTGCAGTTTTGTGAAGAGGGAGTTAGTGTACTTGGGGTTTGTTGTCTCAGCAGAAGGTCTCAAGATGGACCCAGAGAAGGTGAAGGCTATTCTGGAATGGCCTACCCCAAGAACTGCTACCGAGGTGAGATATTTCCATGGATTGGCTAGTTTTTATAGAAAGTTCATTAGAAACTTCAATAGTATTTGTGGACCCCTGATTGAAACAATGAGAGGGGATAGAAAAGAATTCAAGTGGAGCACAGGAGCAGTAAAAATTTTTGAACTGTTGAAGCAGAAGGTGACAGAGCAACCTATTCTAGCCCTCCCAGATTTCAACAAGGTGTTTTAGGTGGATTGTGATGCTAGTGGTTGTGCCATTGGAGTAGTGTTGAGCCAAGAAGGTAAGCCCATTTCTTATTTCAGTGAAAAGTTAAATGATGCGAAGAGAAAGTACTTTGTAAATGATTAGGAATTTTATGCAATAGTTCAAGCATTAAAGAAATGGAGACATTATTTTTTTCCAAAGGAATTTGTTCTATATACTGATCATCAGGACTTGCAGTACATAAATAGTCAGGGAAAATTAAATCAGAGGCATATGAAATTGGTAGAGTTTTTGTAGAGTTATACCTTTTTTTTTAAACATAGGAGTGGGAAGTCAAATAGGGTTGCAGATGCCTTAAGTAGGAGGCATGCATTGATGAAAAAGATGCAGATTGAAGTGGTTGGGTTCAATGAACTCAAGACACTGTATGCAGAAGATCCTGATCTTGCAGAGGCTTGGAAAGCTTGCAAGGAACCTGTTACAGTAGACAGGACAAGGTGCCTAGATTCCATAATCTAGGATGGCATGTTATTTAAGGGAAGTAAATTGTGTATCCTAAGAAGTTCCATGAGGGAAAACCTGATAAAGGAGAAGCATAGTGGAGGAATGGCAGGACATTTTGGTCAGGATAAGACCATTGCCACTATCAGTGAGCATTATTATTGGCCTCAGTTATCACAAGATGTGAAGAAGTTTGTGCAGAGTTGCAGGGTATGTCAAATGGCTAAAGGAGTGAGCCAGAATACAGGCTTGTATTAGCCCTTACCTGTACCAGAGAGGCCTTGGGAGTATATAAGTATGGACTTTGTTCTTGGTTTGCCAAGGATGCAAAGAGGGAATGATTCAGTATTTGTGGTAGTTGACAGGTTTTTGAAGATGGCACATTTCATTCCGTGTCAGAAGACCCATGATGCAATCCACATTGCTAACTTGTTCTTCAAAGAGGTGGTGAGGCTACATGGTCTACCAAAGAGTATTGTTTCAGATTGTGACACCAAATTTGTGGGGTACTTTTGGAGGACCTTGTGGAAGAAACTGAAGACAGAGTTGAAGTTCAGTTCTGCACACCATCCGCAAACAGATGGGCAGAAAAAGGTTGTTAACAGGAGTATGGGTAACCTACTGAGATGTTTGGTAGGAGATAAACCCAAGGGATGGGACTTGATCTTACCCCAGGCATAATTTTCTTACAACAATTCTGTCAACAGAAGCACTGGTAGATCATCATTCCAGATTGTGTATGGAGGTAGCCCCAGAACAACTCCAGAATTAAGGAAGATGGACCAAGAGAAGAAAATAAATGTTGAAGCTAAAGATTTTGTAGAACACATCAGGGATATACATGAGAAGGTAAGGGAACATATTAACAAGATGAATATGCAGTATAAGGCTAAGGCAGATTAGAAGAGGAGGTATAACGAGTTTCAGATTGGTCCACTTGAGGAAAGAAAGGTTTCCAGTGGGAACATATAATAAATTGAAGATGAAGAAGTTCGGTCCCTGTAAGATTTTGAAGAAGCATTATTCAGGGAATGCATATGAGGTAGAGTTGCCTGATGGAATCAACATTTCCCCTATGTTCAACATTTCATATTTGATAGAGTATCATGAAGGTGGCGCAGACGAAGTACCAATGATGGAACAGTGTAAGATTCCAGCACCTACTTCAGAAAAGGAGGAGATTGAGGCAATCTTGGATAGTCGTGTGGGAAGGAGTACCAGAAACAGGCAGTATGAAGAATATCTGGTGAAATGGAGAGGATGACCTGTGGAAGATTCATCATGGCTATCTAAGGCAGTGGTTGACCGGTTGGGTTTTCCTCAACCATCTGAGATGTGACAAGGTCACTTCTCAAATTACTCTGGGTGTCTGATGCAGGAGCATCCAGTGGTGTAAGGGCAATCTTGCATCACCCAAAAATAGTTAAATTTCAAGTTTTTCAATTTTTAGATTTTTTAATATTTTTGGATACCCTTTTCACATAATGAAATTCCCAATTTATGGTTTTTCATTTCAGTTCCTGGGTTGAAAGATATTGCAGTTTTAGTTTCCCAGATTTGCACCTAAAAATCTTCCGAGTGGGATTTGAGACACTTAGAGCTTCCGGAATGGCACTGAAACTTACCAAAATTGGCGTAGCTAGTTAGTGCATTCTTGACTTCGAGACCTTTCCAACGGTTCAAACGGTTTGTGAATCGGAGTCCTGGATCAAAAGTTATGACCCCGCGAAGTTGGCGCACTTTCTAGAAGATACCATTGCAAATGCTCTTTTGAAATTTGAACTTCATATTGTAAATTTTTGGCGCCAAACCGCCTAAACTCAAATTGAATGTTGTTTTGGCTCCAAACAAATGAGGAGCTCTATTTATGGGCAGGTTTTCTAATTTTTGGGTAACTTTTTGGGGACAAACTCGCATATTGCGAAAGGGTTATTCTGTAGCTTCCTGTAGCTTGCATGTGTTGTAGAACTTGGGGATTTGAGATCCTCTGCATGTAAGAAGTTCTATTTTCTGATTAATAAAATTATTCTCTTGTTTGTGGGTTATTTTCTATGTCTCGGGTTTGCGCCCTCATCAATAGTCCTTGAACCTTCTGTAGGTCTAACTGCTACTTTGTTAATTGACTTTGATTGAAAGGCCAAAATGTAAAATGTGGCCAAGGATAATTATACTTATTTATCTATTTTAATTGTTATATATTTAAAGACTGATTAGCAATCTAAACAGCCTCGCCTCTAGTCAGATGCCATTAAATGCATTGATTTTGCATTAATGAATTATGCACCTTTAGCCAGTAGTTTTAATCAAAGTATGCATATGGATTCAAAATCAAACTCTCAAAATTTGAAAAGGTTAAATTTTTGAAATGAAAATATACTTTTGAACCCCAACTGCTTAATTTTTATGAACCATATAGCATATGCCACTCACAATACCCATTTGCAAAGATTGTCCTTGTAACAAAAAGCAACGATATGATTACAAGTACAATCAATATAGTGAGAATCTTGAATAAACCTTTTTCTCTGTCTACTATATGCAATTGTAAACAAAAGAGAAGGTTCATTCTAGAAACTCACCTTGTACTACTTGCTTGAAGAATTTTCCACAGCTGGACCGCTACACGACCTCTTTTTCTTCCAACCAAAAAGCATTGCACCATGTGAAAAGCTTTCATTAGAAAAAAAAAACCATGTCTTTGTTATTTCTAAAAGAATAGCAATATACAGTACTCCTACTGCGATGGATACTAATAGAAAAAACCATTTAAACACTACCGAGCATTTTTCCAGATTCAAGAGACACAAGTATAAATGCAAACAAGATTAACTACACAAACTAATTGCGACAGGTTATTGGACCACAAATCTTCTAGCAATGAATTTCACTGCTCTATTGCATGAAGCCTAAAACTGTTCTATGAAGCAATATTACTTAACTGCTCTATGACAACATTGTAATTTGGATTCTACAACATTTTTGACATAGTTTTTTATAACCCCAAGATACAAGAACAATAACAACGACATCTGACAGAATTTTTATGCTTGCTAGCAGGGAAAAGGTCTCTACTGCATTCTTTATGCTCCCATTGTTTGCATTTATGACTACAAGGACAACAACCATGACTTTTAACAAAATCCCTCTATCCTTTATGCTTTCATGACAATGGAAAAGCTCAAAACAACACACTCTCGACTCATTGTTGAAAAGCTCTCATTATTGCACACGTTGACATAATTTTGGTTCCAAAGCCCTCTTTATGGGACCACTTTGCAGCAATCAAAAAGACACAAACTCTACAGGGCTCACATGCATGAAGCAAAATGAACAAGAGGATTTCTACATAATACCTATGAAACGCAGATGAAACCTTCACATTTCAAAAATTCGAATAGATAATACTAAAAGTAGTTTAATATACGGATTTATGCCTACGAGGACAACAACTATGACTTTTAACAGAACCCCTCTATCCTTTGTGCTTTGATGACAATGGAAAAGCTCAAAGCAACACACTGTCGACTCACATGCATGAAGTAAAATGAACAAGATGATTTCTACATAATTCCTATCAAACGCAGATGAAACCTTCGCATTTCAACAAGAAATTCGAATAAACAATACTAAAAGTAGTTTAAAATATGAATTTATAATCAAAGTATACAATTGACTTAAAGCACTATGAAACCCTACTTGCATTTCTTGTATCAAATAGACTAAAAAGCGAAAAGGAATACTACTTAACTGCTCCATGACAACATTGTAATTTGGACTCTACAACATTTTTTACATAGTTTTTTATAACCCCAAGATACAAAAATAGTAACGACGACATCTGACACAATTTTTATGCTTGCCAGGAGGTAAAAGGTTTCTACTGCATTCTTTATGCTCCCATTGTTTGCATTTATGCCTACGAGGACAACATCCACGACTTTTAACAGAATCTCTCTATCCTTTATGTTTTCATGACAACAGCAAAGCTCAAAGCAACACACTGTCGACTCATTGTTGAAAAGCTCTCATTATCGCACACGTTGACATAATTTTGGTTCCAAAGCCCTCTCTATGGGACCACTTTGCAGCAATAAAAAAATACAAACTCTACAGGCCTCACATGCATGAAGCAAAATGAACAACCACGACTTTTAACAGAACCCCTCTATCCTTTATGCTTTGATGACAATGGAAAAGCTCAAAGCAAGACACTGTCAATTCACATGCATGAAGTAAAATGAACAAGAGGATTTTTACATAATTCCTATCAAACGCAGATGAAACCTTCGCATTTCAACAAGAAATTTGAATGAACAATACTAACAGTAGTTTAAAATACGAATTTATAATCAAAGTATACGAATGCCAAATACACTAAAAAATGAAAAGTTACCTCTTCTGCATCAAGCAATTCGTCTCTCACTGTCCAGCGTTTTAATGTATCGAAACTCTGAAAATTACCAAATTATCACCTCAAATAACTCGTTTCTGGGTCTGGACTCTGCAACTATAACATATCCTGCTCAGTCGCTAAAACTCTCCCTCAGAACACCGCTTACAAAAGACAAAAACAACACACGCAAAGTAATAGAAATGCATACCAAATAACTTAACTCTATATTAAATGACCAAAGTACCCTGGCCACGCGTGACCTCCAAGCGATTCCACCGCCTTCACCTCGAGCCAGATGCCATTCAATGCATTTAATTTTTATTCATTCACCCCGTATGCCTACCCGCCAGTTTGATAAACTATGCATTTGCTTAATTTTAATTAATCAATTTATGCGCTCGCAGTTTCGTGATATTTTAATGCATTTAATCTACATTCATGGATTACGTACCTCTAGCCGCCACCTTTTAAACTATGCCTTTGCTTAAATTTATTTAATCAATTTATGCGTTCGCATTTTCCCGAATTTTTAAAACAAAAATGATTTATAAAGCTACTCAGACAAATAGAAAATTAGATAAATGCTAATTTTCCAATATATAAAATAGCTCTCCAAATTCAAACTATACAAAAAAAAAAGCAATATATTAAATGGCGAAATGTGATTGGTTCATGCTGCCGGTTAAATGCATTCCGGGCGAATGCATAAGTATACCTGCCTACCGGCAGGAACTAATAAGATGGAAGGATGCACAAAAGAGGGAATACCCAAAGCTCTGATTTAGAGTGGGATATGGAGGAATTTTGGTGTGGATACCCCTTTTCAGCATGCGCCATGAGGTATTCTTAGCTGTGCTACATGGTCTCTCGATCAAAATTTCTGAATTATGTTGCCCCAACTCAGTTTGTGAAGCCCAGGGAGCGAAGATGCCAGGTATGACCATATCCAGTAGGATCGCTGCTTATTCCATTTTGGAAATACTCAGTAAATCTTTACACTTGTTTTGGAGAACATTTCTTACACTTCTAAGTGATGAAATGTTGTATCCTTGATTTGATGCATAACTTCTGTTTAAAAGAGAAATCATCTATATCGTCATATGATAAATCTTTTCCTCTTAGAGATCTAGCAGTGACTTAGATTCTTCTTGTCTGCCTTATTCTCTGGAGGTGATCGACCAAGCTAGAGCTCATTATACTTTATTTCATTGCTCTTCCTTCTTTTGAATAAGCTTTTCTTGGTTTGATCATAGTCTTGATGGTATGCCTTTTATTTTTATTTTCACTATGATAATACATCTGTGGGGAGTACTCCTACACCAATGATTCATAGACATCCTTCAAGAAATCTCACCCTTGCGTGCAGCCTGCCAATACCACTCTTGATGTGTCGATGTCTCATCTCAATGTCGATGTTGTTTGCCTCTTCAGTGTGAATGCCTGAGTCTAGATCATAATTACATAACCCAAAACAATACTTCCCCTTTGGCATTATAAAAATAAGACTTAAGAATTTGAATCTTGTCGCAGCCACTGAATTTTCTAAAAATAAATTTTATTTTAGAGTAAAGAGGAAGGTTGGGAGAGGTCGTTGAATTTGGATTTATTCCTGTTTATTGTTATTTTCTTAAACTCTATTTGCAAAAACTCCATTTTGTGTATTCTTGTGACCAAATCCCTCTGAGGAAGCTTGACTGAATTTTTAGAAATATATTGCACAGATCGTTGAAAACTGAGTTTTTAAATCTATTTCAAAGTCATCCTATTGTCCCTCTTCCCTTACCGCCAACACCTATTCTATACAATTATGTACTCCAGTTTATTTTGTTGTAGAAATATTCTTTTGTTACACTATAATCATATCACCCATGGGAGTGGAATCTTTCCCATTTCCCAATTACTTGCAATATTATTTCTCATTTTAGGTGTTCATTTAATTCAGTCTATAATAGTTTCAATAGGTCAATGAATTGCTTAGTAAGTTTCCTGTTTGAATGCTTTATAGAAATATTTCTAATTCTCCATGCAATATATGTGATCTAAGTTATTTACTTGCTAGTCTAAAAGAAAATAGAATTAAGAAAGGTGCAAGAATTAAAAAAAAATCAAGAATTTAAAGTTTGGAATGCTAGCACCAAAGGTTTCCACACATGGTAAAAAGGACTAATTAAAGCTGAACAAATTGGAGATTTGATTTACAATGAGCCAGTACAAGTATTTAGAATTTGAGAATGGTTAGAAGATTATAGGTAAGAGCATTACAAAATTTACCAACATGTTAGATGGTAAATCTAAGTAGATAGTTCTTTTGTAGCTGAATTATGCCTAAGTTTCTGTGCCCATATTTTGGAGTGATTTAGGATCTAAAAGTAAACTATTAAATTAGCTACCCATCTTGTTTGGGCACCTAAACAAATGTATGCTCATATGTCAATTAAGTTATGACTTCGACTACTACCACCAACTTTCTTACATCTTCCTCTTCCTTTTTCCCTGCTGTTATGCTTGGTGGACGTCCCTTCATTATTACTAGGTACCTGCTACAATACACATTAGTATAGTGCGGGCCTATCTTTCAGATTGTTTCATTTAGCATCACCAATAGTCTCCACAAGAATATCGTACCTCTTTAAAATAATGGATACGGTTCACATCTCTCAAAACAATTTCTCTTGCATAAATCTTGGAGATGAAATTAGATGCAGCGTGGCAATCTGAACATACTCGGAGGTTTTTAACAACTCCAATAGCTATACGACTGTCATGCTTTGCAAACCAAATGCAATTGCTAACCTTTCCCTATGGCGACAAATAAATGATTCCATTTTCTTCTCTTCTGTAGCATTAAGTAAAAGTCTTGAATCTAGAAATACCCTGCCGCTTTCATTCGCCAAGCCAATTTCTCCATTCCTTTTGATCCATAGGAACCACATCTGAAGCAAAGCTCACTTCATTAGGACGTGTTCCGGTGTGCTGCATTAATTCCTCAAGATCAATTCATAAATCTCTGTTTTCAGTGCCTCAAGCATATACTTTCGAATATATCAACTAGCTGTGATTATTTCCTTCCGTTGATAAAATATATATTTTGTTTGGAAACAATACTCCTGAAATTTAATCGATAATATATATATATATATACATCTATAGGTAATAAACATTATCAGGATTGTAGTTCTCTCTCTCTCTATATATATAAAATTGTTTATTAGATTGAAATCTGTGGATAATATATATACACATATTAGTGTATAGGTAAATTAGTAAATTGTGGAAGAGAGTGTTTTTGAATGTGGAAGATTGTAGGAAGAAATGTTATTTAATTAAAGAATTTAAATTGGAAATTTTATCTCGATGGGTAATACTAAAAGAAAAAAAATTAATTAAATTGTTAAAAGTGAAAGGTTGGGGTAAACTATTAAAGAGATTTGATTTATCTTTATATAGGTTAAATTATTATTATTAAACACCATGCTTAATGGTTGCTTGTTATAGAATTTGGAAGAGCGATCCAACTTAATAGGAGTATCATAAAACATGTTGGAAACTTTCTTAAGTAATTTATTTATATATATAAATTGTTAACTTTAATATTAAGAAGATGGAATTATAGAATAGGAAATTATTTGAAATTATTGCTTCAAAATAAGTTTGATATATATATATATATATATATATATATATATATATATTGGAAAAGCATAGGCTTATTGGAGGTTAAATTACCCTTCTCAGAATCTTATGGTATTGTAAGATGAGGATCACTTATGATCGATACGTATGACATGTAAGAGTATGGTTATTAGAGAGTTACATAAGAATCTTGACCAACATTTTTACAAGTTGAGAGACATCTTGAGCATTGAACCTAGGGACATAGGTATAATAGATTTTTTATGACAAGCTATGATAGTTTTAAGAGAATATACAAAAAAAATCTTGAAAGCCATATATTCTTTTGGGTTGCTCATCTTCTATAAATTGTTTATGATAAATAGTATTTATAAGTTATATATGTGATAGATGTTTAATTGCTCTCTTTATAAAAGATATAATTTAGATCAAAATAGAGAATGTAAATCAAATACTATCCCCACTTCAAGAGAATAAGTATTTTATTTCTTGAATATTTATTTAATTTATTTTCTCTGAATTTCATGAAAGTGAAATTATTTATGTAGATAGATCACATATTTACTTCCAAATTTATATTGCAATTGGATTCCCTACACCATATGAATTCACCTTTCCTCTTGAGGATCATGGCAATTTGAGAGAGTGGGAGGAATGTATTTGTAGATTATTCTCTTATATGTTTTGTTTTCACGTTATAACTTTCTTAGTTGAAATCTTAATATGTTTTTATGTCCAAGTGTAGATTCACTATATAATTGGATATTTAGAGTAAATATTATTATTTATGAATTAATGAGCAAAGGACCCAATTAAGTATATTATGTGAGTAAGTTAAAGAGTAATGTGAAATGTGAAAATAATGCATCTTTTAAATTGTTTGATTGATTGTTTATATCAATTAATGTGTTTGATTAGTGGAATTTGGGTTAATATCGGTTATTGTTAAAAATGGAAGTATTGTTTTATCTATGGAGTATTCATGTTTGTAATGTAATGTTTGCTTGAATTGAATTTTGTGTTGTTTATTGGAAATTGGGGGTGAATTTCTTGATTGTATCATAGTGGGTTTCTTTTGTGCAAACTGAAAAGGTTGTCTTCTAGAGGCTAGGAGGAAATATTTTTTTGGTATATAAGGATTCTTTTGTTGGCTTCACCTTGGATGAAAGTTTGGCAATGTTTTATGTGTGATTTGATCAATGATAGTTTTACTTTGGAATTGGATGGCAATGTGTGGGTTATGTGCATCATGAAAATTTTAAACCCTAAGGGTGTTGACTTTTATCCTAGTATGGTTCATGTGATCAAGGTTAATGTGCAAGATGGTTAATACTTTGTACTATGTATAGTTTTGAGATTGTGATATGTGTGCAAGATGATCCATGCCTTGCACTATTTTTAGATTCATGTGATTATGAAGAGTATGAAATATGGTAAATTCCTTGCTTGATTTGTAGGGTTTACTAGTTGCAAGTAGGGGGAGTGGCTCTCAATGGGGGCCATAACCCAAAGTGTTGTCTAGGGTAACCCATTTGGGGAGTTTCTTAATTCAATGATATCCTAATTAATGAATTAGAGGGTTGGGTAGTTTTCACATTAATCAAGATAATGGTATGCCTCACTCATGGGTCAAGTGCTCGTTTACGCTTGAGATGAGATGAGAAGGCTTGGAATGGAAATATCAACTACCATGCCCTAATGAAAGGTATGTTGATTCTGTATGAGTTTGTATGGGGGATGAGGATCGATAGAGGTTGCCAAGGTAACCCATAGCGAGCTATGTGATGACACTCCACCCTATTGTAGTCTAGCATTCCCTAGTTATGTTATCTCCTTCTATTGTATGTGTGCCTCTGGAAGTGAAGTCATTGTTGTAATCTATGTAATTGTTGTTCATGTTTATGTGATATTAATTTTGTTGCAATGTTGTGTTGGAGTTATGTTAGCCCTTTTTTATGTCAGCCTTATGTCTTCTTGACTATTTACTTGTAGTGGGACCTTGTGTTATCTCCTAGCATGGGGGGTGGACCTTAGAGTTCCACATGGTTGGGAGGTTTGTGCTTTTTCCTTCATTGGGTTTCCCTTGCTATTGTTTGTGTGCATGGAGATTGTTCCTTGTGAAGCAGATTCTAGATCTTGTTCCAGTTTGAGGAGACAATTACTATATATGTGTATTGGACTTGCATATCAGTTGTACCATGTATTGTCATGTTGATGTATACTTCCCAATTGTATTTGGGGAAACCTTATTGTAAACAATGTATTGATGTAACCATTATGTTACACTCTCATGAAATGGAACTTGTACAAAATTGTTATTTGTTTATAAAAGATCTTTAATGCTATTTATTTGATGTCATGTTCATGTTTATAGTTGTGTTAGTAATGCAGTCATGGAACCTTAGAGTACTTAGTTTAGTTTTCATGTAATGTTAAGTTATGCAATTCGTTGTTATTTCTTATTAAAAAAAAAATGTTCCATTGTTGTAGCTTAGATGTGTTGTTCTCTAGGATTCCATGGCCAGGCATTACAACCATCTTAATACATTGAGTGTACATACATATGGAAGAAATAAAGAATTAATATGCACATACAATCCATGATTTGGAAAAATAAAAATGATTTAGAAATAAGGGATGCGGTGGGATTAGGTGTATTTGGAATGTAATAATCGAACTGCAATGTATAGAGCACTTAAATTTGTAATGCATGTGATACTATTCACACCAAGTTATAAGGAACCAAGATGGATGTGTATCACATGTATAGGACTAATACAACAAATACAAAGGTTGTTCCAACATCTTACAAAGTCACAAAGGGATTTGGAGGGGTTGATGTTGGAAAGCCACAATCACAAGAGGATTCCCTAGTATAACACAAGATCATAATGGATTTTAGTGGGTACAACACTAGACAACCAAGAAAACATGATCACCAAAATCCAAGATATGCCCTTTTTTCTACTAGCCAAATCATGCCATGATATGATGGATTGTGGAAACCTCAAGTAGGTAGAGGAAGAAGCTTAGAAAAAAAATTGAAAGAACCCAAAAAATAATAAGAGATCTCAAATATCCTTTTCCATAAGGATGACAGGTGGGTTGATGTCATTTGATATGAGGAACGATATATCATGTGAAGACCAAAGATAGATGGGATAGATCTTAGGATTCCTATGACATGGGATAGTCAAGATAATTGGAATTTTAGGGGAATAACAAATTTTGTTGTAGGAACTAGCTTGGCAACACATAGACACAAGGACGAGAACCTAATGACCAAAATATACAAGCTATAGGCAACTTGAGGGTTGAAGGTATTTAGTTTAGGGTAGAGTGTATAGGATTTATGCCCTAGGTTTCAGTGTAGCATTTAGGGTTGAGAGTATATGATATAAGGTATATATTTGAGGGTAAAGTTTAAGGTTGAGGGATAAGGTTTAGGGTTTCCAATATAGGGTATCTAGGGTTTAAGATAATGGGATAAAGTTTATAGCTAAGTGTATAGGTGTTAGGATTAAGTGCATAGGGTTTTGGTAAGTTAAATCCATCATAAGCCCAAAACTAAACAAAACACGTATGTGTTTTATTAAGTTAAAAGAACGTATGTTTTTTGCAAAGGTAAATCCATTGTTCTAAGCCAAAACTAAGAAAAAAACATACATGTTTTGTTATTCTAAAATTAATGCATTGTTAAAAATTAAAAACTAAATAAAACATGTACATGTTCTTTAATTTAAAAGCATGTACATGTTTTGTAATGGTAAATGAATCATTGAAACTCAAAACTAAATAAAACACATGCGTGTTTTGTTAAGCTAAAAACATGTACATGTTTTATAAATTTAAAAGCACATATGTGTTTTGTGAAGTTAAAAGCATGAGGTCATCACCAAACTGGAAATTGGTCATGTGTGAGGAGAGAAATGTTGGGATGGAAGGTATGCAAGGCATTGGATAATCCATAGGCATTACAAGGAAATGACAGTGGTAATCCTTAATATCCAACATCCTATCAATCACCATCGTTACTCGACTATAAGGTAAGAAAATGGTAGTGGTAATTCTCGATACCCAACACCTTGTCCATCACCATCATTGCTTGACATGGAAAACCTTGATACTAAGAAGATTCATCATGGGATCAACATGGAAATCTTGTGGCAATGGTGGTTGGTTATGCTATTTAATCATCACCTTGGTGAATATGCACATTATAGTGGAGCAATGATGGAAAAGCCTAACCACTTTCCAATTTGGAGATGACCTCATTCTCATCCAATCATGCAACTATTCTTGAGGCTTAGAACAAATTTGCATGTTCGAGGACCTTCACAAACAAAGTCTTTAAAGGTATTGAAAATCAATGCTAATACAAATGTGGAATTTTGTTATCACTGATTGGGATAGGAGGGACAAGAATGGGTAATTTCCAAATACTAAAAGATATGAACAATTTGAAGATGTGTAACCAGTCATCTTGTCCCATAAGATACTGTTATGCTCAACATCCATAGAAAATCCATCACTTTTCACATAGAATCATTTGTTGTTTTTTACTAGCTAGCTTGTCGAGGAAACTTTAGTGTAGCATAAATAAGGAGGGAAGGAGGTTTAAGGGGCATCAAAATGGATCTTCACTCTGGTGTTATGTGTAGGTGCCTTCAGGAGTCATGTGAACAACAAGTTGGAAGATTATTTAGCTTGTGCGAAGAAGCCACAAGGGATGCTATAATAAAAAATTATAATTCATCAACTTGGGTGGGTGGTCATATCCATAATGGCGTGGAATATGAGCATTTTTGTGTTGAAATGGTGTATATAATGGGCTCCCACCAGTGAAGAATTCATTTTACTAGACACATAGTTGCTTTATCCAACAAAGACACGGTTATGTTTACTTTGGAAGGCATCTCTATTTCACCTAGGTGTAGTTTTGTGGCTGATTTTTTTGGATGTTGGTGTTGTTGTGAGAGGAAGGATTGCTAAGATGGCTTTGAATTTGTATAGGTCTGGGGTAGAGGGGAATGATATGAAGGATTTTGAGAAATTCTTGATCAATAATGGAGATTTAATCTCTATTTCTAATATAGCTTAGTGTGGGGAATGTGTTGAGGGCCTTGAGGTTCATCATGCACAAATATTTGTAAAATATCTCTTTTATAATAGCTACTACAAATATCAGAAGCATTATTGTATTTTCCATGTCTCCTATTATTGGATAAAATGAATTTTTAGATTTCTAAATAATGAAATTTAAAAAAAAAAATGAGAATATATAATTTAATATTAGTATAATATAATATAATGTATGATATTATAGTAATATTATATTATAGTAATATTATATTATATTATATTATTATATTAATATTACATAGTATAAATAATGGTAATCAATTAGTTTAAAGTAACTAAAGTATTTGATTTTGGAAGGAAAAAATGGTGGCAGATGCACAAGCTAGTGAGAGTAGGAATAGGTGGGAGAGAAAGCATAGGTACATGGGTAAAGGAGGTGGAGGATGAATGGTCAATGGAAAAATTCAAAAGTTGTGTTGTTGAGGGAAATAAGAAGGCTCTATTTGAGAAGGATTAGGTTGCTAAAAAGGAGAATAGTCAATAGCTCCACTAGTGTGGACAGAGGAATGTACGATGGAGTGGGGGGCAGAGGTATGATAATGATGTTGAGCACTGGTGTTCTCCATTTATGACAAGAGAAAATGCATCTGCCTAGGGTCTTGAAATAGAGGGCGTCATGATTGGTGTCAGGGAGGGTGGAATCCAACCACGCAACCACAGAAATGGAAAAGAGACTCCTTGACAAGTAAAGGTAGAGGAAGAAATGACAATGGTTTACGAGCAAAGCATTGGTGTGGCAAGGATGAAGGTGGGATAATTGAAGAATCCTATAGATTTGGCAAGGTGGTAATAGTAAGGGAGCATTTATTGCAATCAATCATTGGAAAACTCAAGAAGTGTGGTTTGTTTGTGAAACGGTATGGTCAAGAGTGTGATTATGAATGGATGGTGGATTGGTGGAAAGCTAATTAGAGTCAGAATTTGAAGGTAAGAAGCCTGCCAAATAAGTTTTACTTGATTGAATGCCCTTTGTTGGAGGTAAAAGAGGTGATCATAGAGGAGGTTGCACTATGTTAATGATGGTGGGAAAAGGATTTGATTAGCAACTTTGATCTATTTAATCATAAGGGTAGTGTATGAAAAAGTATTCCTTTTTCACATTTAATTTGGGAATGAATAATTAATAAATAAATGAGCTTAATGATGCCTTAATTTGGTGTTGTAATATGCATTTTACAAATTCACATTAATTTTAGGGCCCTTTTAATTAAAATGGACTTAATTGTGCCTTATTTTTGGTGTTGTAAGGTGTACCTTTACACTTTCACACTAACCTAGGGATTCATTAATTAATTGAGGTTAATTTTCCTTAATTGGCCCCTTTAATTCAAATCCAAACCTAATTAATTGCAATTTTTGAGGGATAAAACTTGACATTCATAAATCCCTTAACATAAGGTTTAACATTGAGCAATGGGTGTCCTAGGAAAGTTTCCTAGGACCCATTCACCATACGATGAATGGGTCCTCACTTGCACCTTGGACCTAGATTCAAATTATGTTTTTTGTAATTTTTCAATGATTTCAAATTTACATTCAGATGTTGGCTTGTGATATTTGAATTTTGGGAATTAATATTAAGATATATATAAATCAGAGGTCATTTCATTAAGTTCATCCTAGATTTTGAAGTGTTCAAATCCTAATAGCAATTTTATGAGATCAAGAGCATTCAAGGGTAGATTTGCATAAGATTATTGCAGTAATCAAGATTCCATTGTCATGTCAAAGATTTATTGCATCATGCATGTTGTTTGAGCTAATAGGGAAAATGAGTCCTCAGTGAGCCTGAAAAGGAAACTTTTGGTGAAAGGTATGCATCCTTTTCCCCTTTCTAGATTTTCCTTTTGATTATTATTTTTGTCAGATTTGATTATTGTTCTTCATTTACATTTTAGAGCTTGAATTTTGGAGTTTGTTTGATGGTTTTGATCTTTCTCCCCAAATTGTTAATTAGCTTTTACCCCCATCCTTGCATAGATAGGAAATTTTTTGATCCATACCTTGATTTGACTCACCTTTTTTATTTTTAGTCACTTCATCATTTTGGATCTCATTTCCTTCAAAGAAATTAGAGAAATAGGTCTTTTTGGTGAACCTCCCTTTCATAAAAATTTTCCCAAGAGAGGCAGCCAAAAAGGAAAAGGCAGAGGTAGATTATTTAGTTAATGCAATGGATCCAAAGAATATAAGTGAAGAAGCACAGGCCCAAGAGATGGAAGGGAAGCAAAATGGTGAGGAGAACAATCAAGGTCTTGAAGAGAAGGGTTAGAAAACTGATTTGGATGCAAAAATATCATAGGTTTTGGATCTGATCGATAAAATTTAATGGAGGACATTAATTCCCTAATCTAATTATGCAAAGAGTTGTTAGAGTTGGCTAAGGATGCTAATTAAGGAATGATGCTAGAAAATCATGATTGAAAAGAGTTGGAGGAATGGGAAGAGAGGTTGGAAACTATTGTTGCGATGATGAATGTGGATGATGGGTAAATCACTCCACTGATGGATAAAAAAAGAAGGTTAATTTCCTCACCCCATGGGGAGGATGGGTAATTGGGAATTTCTCAAAGAGAGGTGATCAAAAAATCACTTGACTACGGTGAAATAAAAAGGAGAGGAAGGATTCCAAACAATGAGAAGTGAAAGATTGATGGTGAAGCTACAAGCCCACAAAAGATTAAAAAAATGATCAAAACAAGGAAGGGGGAAAATCTTAGTGAGGAACAATGAGGCTTATATATTGGAATGTTAGGGGCTTAAATTATCCTAACAAGAAGTTCCTAGTTCGGTGTCAATTGGAGGCATCAAAGGAAAATATCTTTTTGATCTAGGAGTCAAAATTTCTTTAATATGAGGTCGAATAGTACAGAAGAAAATTGAAATATTGGAAGATGGAGGTGTTCAACGTGGAAGGAGCGTTAGGGGGGGTCTTAACACTATGGAAGCCTTAGAAAATGTTGGTAGAAAAGGTGGCATTGAATAGACATTGGATCACCTACAAGGTTATGATTTTTACCTCTAACTTATGTTTCCTTTTAATTAATGTTTATGTTTTGACATCTTGCATTCAAAAAATAGAGGTATGGTGGGAGTTAGAATTTGCATGTAATAATTATGCAATAGAGTTTGGTATTTTGGGTGGAGATTTCAATGCAATTTTGAGATCTAGGGATAAAAATGGGGGGTGAAAAGGAAGCTAGAGTCCCAATTGGATTTTTAAAACTTTGTGGAGAGAAATATGCTCATGGAGATTCAAATGGGGAATGGGTTCAACTTTTCACATGGACAAAAAAAAGGAAATGGTTTTTTAGTATCAGAAGAATTTTGGATAGATATCTCTTCATAGGAGACTTGGGATCCTTTCCCTTTTCCTTGGAAGGTAATATTATGCCCATCTCCAGGTCAAATCATTATCTAATTCGCCTAGACATTCTAAGAAAAAGGAAACTAGTGAGGTGCCCTTTCAAATTCAAAAAAATGTGGTTCACAAACGAGGATTTCATTAATTTAATACAATTGTGGTAGGAGGAAATGAAGCCTAATGGATAAAAAATGTTCAGTGTAGTTACAAAACTAAAGCTAGTAAAATAACAATTGAAATTATGGAATAGGACCAATTTCAAAAACATTTTCAAAGAAAAAAGAAAATAGAGGAAAATATTTGGTCTCTAAATGAGGATGTGATTGCCAATGGTATGCATGGAGAAAGGTATGCAATGGAAAAAGAGCTGCTAAACAATCTAGAGGAAATTATAGAAAAAGAAGAAATTTATTGGAGGCAGAAGTTGTGAGAGATGTGGATGGGTGAGGGTAATAAAAACATGAAATAATTTCATAATATGACTCGAGCAAGAAGAGAAGCAAATAGGATAACAAGTATGAAGTCCTCTGAGGGTCAGATGCTTGAAGGGATGGAAGACATCATATTAGAAACAGTGGGCTTCTTCCAAGATTTGCTAAACAATTGGAATGGCTCAAAATGACAAGAGTAGTAGCAAATCCTATCCAACATTCTAAGATTGGTCTTAGAGGCTCAAAATGAGATGCTAATGAGTGAGTTCTCAAAAAAGGAAATTAGGGAAGCATTGATTCAACTTCACCCAAATAAGGGACTAGGCTCAGATGGTTTTCCTATTGCATTCTTTCAAAAGTGTCAAGGCATCATTGGTGGTGAAGTGACTAAGGAAATTGAAGACTCTAGGAGGATAGGTAAGTTTTTAAAAGATATAAACAACACTTTCATAGCCCTAATCCAAAAAAAGAAGAAACCAAATTTTCTAAATGAATCAGTCCAATAAAAAATTTAATACAATTTACAAAATAATGTCCAAGGCAGCTACAAACAGATTGAAGAAGATATTCCCAAATATAATATTGAAGGAGCAAATAGGTTTCATATCGAGGAAATATATATTGGATCAAGTTATAATAACCCAAGAATAAATCCAATCAATACAAAAAGTAAAGAGACAAAACATGTTGATAAAATTAGACATCAAAAAATCCTATGACAGGGTTGATTGGCAATTCCTATTCAAGGTGATGGAGGCATTTAGGTTCCATATATGTTGGATAGAATGGATTTTCAACTATTTAACAAGTCCAAGATATTCAATCCTCATCAATGGGTCCCCGGAAGGTTATTTTGGGGCATCAAGAGGGATAAGCCAGGGTGACCCTTTATCCCCCTTCTTATTCATCATCATGGTACAGGCCCTAGGAAGATATTTGAGCGAAGCTTCTGCTAAAGGAAAGGTAGAAGGAATTCAAATGACCAGGGGTCTATCAACAATAACACATCAACAATTTTTTGATGACACAATGCTATTTGGATCAACTCAAGTGAAGGAATCTCAAAATTTTAAAAAGGTATTGGATAACTATATGGTTGCTCTAGTCAGGAAGTAAGAAAAGAAAAATCAGAAGTCTTCTTCTTCACCAATCCAAGAATTGAAAATCAAATTATGAGAGTCTCAAATTTTATAAAATGAAACCTCCCAAGTAAGTATTTGGGCCTTCCATTGGTTGTAGGGAAGAAGTTGGGAAAAATATAAGATTCATTGGTGGTTAAGGTGGAGAACAAGATGGCCTCATGGAAAGGTAGATGGATTTCTTAGGCTGTAATGATAACAATGTTAAAGGTTGTGATAGCTACTCTACCATTATATATGATCTCATGCTTACCTCTTCTGGTTGGAGCAAGTCAAAGAATAAATCAAAAAATCAAAAGGATTTTCTAGAAACAGAATTTGGAGTAGAACAAATATCCTCTCATTAGCTAGGATAAAGTTTGCAAATCAAAAGGTGTTGATGGTGTGGGGTTGAAGAACTTACTCTTGCAAAATAAAGCATTAGGTGCAAAACTAGTGTGGAAGATGTATGCAAATCAGAACCTAAAATGGGTCAAGATCATGAAATAAAAGTATTTGGATGAATGGAAAATAAACATCTTCACTTCAAGGTCAATCTTGTTAAAATAAAGAATCTAGAATTTTATGAGAAGTTATCATGATGCAATAGTGGATTACCTAACTTGGGACATAAATGATGGAAGGTCTACCCTTTTTTGGGAAGACTCCTAGGGTGGCTACTCAATTTTGGCAAGGAGAATGGAATTTGATCAAGTGGAGGCCATCCAAAACCAAGTATGGGGTTATCATGTGAGAGATTACCTTAAAGTCTCCTCTACTAATTTATGCATTCAATGGTAGTGTAAAAATGTGAGAACACTAGGCCTATCCAATGAGCTAGCAAAAGTTTATAAAACTGTAATTAAGGTATACGTGGTATTTATTCGGGGATGGTAATGAAAATTTAAGGTGGAATGGTTCTAAGATGGGAGACTACAATGCTAAGGAGGGATACAAATCATTGATGAAAGATCTTGTAGTTTCATCTTGAATCTCGGTGAAGTTATGTTGGAATAAAAAATTTCTTCCTAAGGTAGATTCATTTGCATGGGTAGTGGTTCATATAGGATATAAACCACAAACATATTTGAAAATATGGGATACTGTGGCCTATCAAGGTGTGCACTCCACAAATATGAAGAGGATAATGGGAATCATTTTATTTTCAAGCTACCCTTTTACTCAAGAATGTTAGCAATGGTTGTGTACAAAATTATCTTGGAAAAGTGTTCTTCCTAGAGATGTCCTAAGTTTATTTCAAGTATGACCATTGCTAAATAAGTTAGCAATGTTATCAAGTTTGTGGCCTATCAGCCTGTCCTTCCTAGTATGGGAGGTATGGAAAGAGAGGAACAAAAGAATATTTCAAGAAAAGGAGATGTTCATCTCTTCGTTGTTGAATAAGCTAGAGGCCGCTATTGTGGAGGTGCTGAATTGTAGGACAAGAGGTCAAAATTTGAAGAATGTAAAATTTATAGAATGGGACGCCTCAATGAGGAAGGAATGGCATGGCCTAAAGGTTCCCCCATTCTTGGGGAAGGGGGAAAAGATCTCAAGATTTGAGAAGCTAAACTATGTGGCAGGCTCCAGACTTTGGTTGGCCTAAATTAAATTTTGATGAGGTTGTGTGGAGGAAACCTGTCTCTTTGAGTTTTGGGTATATCATAAGATATTGGTGTGGTAGGGTGGTAGGAAAACTAGGTGGTACTACTCACAAATGGCACCAATAATTTTGTTGAATTCTAGGTCATAATTATCAATCTTAATCTCTATCATGAGTTAAAGTTAGAAAAGGTGGAAATTGAGGTGGATTTTACTCTGGTAATAATTCTTTAAGATCATTCCAAGTTCAAAACTAAAAAATCTAGGCCATGTTATTGGTGTCATCCAATCTTGTGAAAGGCTTCAAAAGTTGCACATGTGATAAATCACACTTACAAGGAGGGTAATAAGGAGGTTGATGAGCTAGAAAATAGGGGTGCAGATGGATATTGTAGTGAAGGAAATTCAGCCAATTAATTTAATATAATATCAGTAATCAGGCTAGTTCATATTGAGTGCAATATAAAAATAACTTATTTAAGTCCTTGGAGTGCTAGGATTGGTGGGTTTTTTTTAGCAGAAGAGAAAAAAATAATCAGGATCTCCAAACACACCAATATCATTGCAATTTGTATTCTTTTAGTTTTGGTGAGTCGATAAGCTTTCCATATCATTAGTGTGGAAAGTTGTGTGATTGGTGTTGGGAATAATTTTAATAAAATTGTGAGTAGGTTTGGTTTTTACAATTTAAATCATATCCTTCTTTTACTTAGTGGCAAAGAAAAGGTTGAATTTTCCATGCGGGAACCTTTAATACACTTAATTTGATGAGTATCCTGTCCATGTTGTGTTTTCATTACATCTTGTATTATTCACCATTCCTTATATGACTCAAAAATCCATCACAATAACTCACATTCTCCAGATTTGACACATGATAATTAGTACATAATCTGGAAAGAAAATTATATTGTAACTATGAGTAGTGTAAACCACATAATTTATTGTTATAAGTGTTAATTAATGCTTGGGAGGGGGTTATAACTTTATACTGTCATTTCACATTTGAGAGGGCCAAAGGACACTCTCAAAAATTGGTTGGTGGCATGGAAAATCAATTATCATGGGGTTATAATTATTATCAAAGGGGTCGAATCACTTCATTTTATGCTTGACTCTTTAAATGGTGGGGAGATCTAAATTTATAGGTTGAATGTCTATAGAGGATGTTGCATGTGGAGGCATGGATAATCCTATTCATTTGGTGAGTGCTATAAGACAAACAACCTTCCTCGGGGAGGTCTTCGAGCTAAGGTTAAAGTGCATTATGTTGGAGACATATTTCCTTTTGATTGGGGTGGTTAAATTAATTTGGTACAAGGATTTTTTCATGGAGGGAGAATGATATCGTGTTGATATTGAAATTGCATCTAAGTATGTGGTTGCACTCCTAGACTTGCAATTTTTGAAGATGGATGTGCAGGTGTTGGCCTAGAGGATGTTCAAACTAGAGCTTTTGGGCGAGATTGAGGAAGTGTTGGATGCCACCATGTTGAGAATTGGCATCCCCAAGCCTCATGACATGGAATTCCTATTTGTTCCAAGTGACCGATGAAATTCCACCCCTTTCTACTAGATGTAAAGGGTGATGCTCTATTAGGGCACCGTGAGTGGGTAACCAAGGTTGTTAGTTTCCTAAAGAAGATGCTTTAGATTGAGCCTATTTAGGACATTGAATGGGTTCAAGCATTCATCATCTTTATGTATTAAAATGGTTAAGTTTAATATGTAAATCTTTGTATGTTTGTTGTCATCCTTGCAAGAACACTAATGGTTTGAGCTAGGTTAAGCTTTTACCCTCTATGTTTTGGAATCCTTGTTACATGTAATAGAATTTATAGGGTTGTTTCTCTCGAACCTGCATGGTCATTTTGAATATAAATGGTGCAATGGAGGTTCGGTGGGTAGGGTCTAGCTTAGGTTTTGGTAGTGATCTGTAGTATCGAGGCTTCTAAATGGAATATGAATGCAAAATTTGTAGTTTGGTGGGCAAAGCAATGTAACCTTTTTTGAAAGATCAATACAATATTCTACTTACGTATCAAAAAATATAATATAATATAATATTAGTATAATATTAGTATAATATAATATTAATATAATGTAATATAATTTTAATATAATATAATATTCATTAAAATGTGCACACATTTTTTCTCCATTGTTTTCTTAAAAACACACATGTGTTTTGTTTTTAAAAAATCGTATGCACATTTTATTTTTATTAAAACACGTGCACATTTTGTATTCAAATAGTGTGCTCGTGTTATGGCTTAGATTTTTTGAGCCATAACATGATCAAATTATTTGAATTTTTCAAAACATGAAAGTGTTTTGATTTTTTTGGGGAATTTGGACACTTTTTGGTGCTCCATCTTGGTGCACATGCATAGGTAGGTACAATTAAAGATAGATTAATCACTATGTATGTAGGGATGAATCTAAAGAAGCACATGAAGAAGGGTCAATAGATGTAAATAAAAATTTATTAAATGCATACACATGGATGAAGTAGCTAGGTCACAATCCAAGAATACATCATTAGCCTAACTAACTTTATTGGAGAGATCAATGTTCATGTAAGTCACACCCCAATTATGCATGCCTAAGTGTAGGACTAATTTGTGGTATAACAAATGAATGAAAATTGTAAATAGGACTAGGCTTAGTGTGAGATGAGAAACATGTTGAATCATAAGTGTTATTCCATATACTTTCAACATAAGATGTGGCATTCATAGACATATAGGGTAAGAATGTACATTATGTGTATTTTTCATAGTATATGTGTTGTAAGTTGAAGCATATGGAGAGGTGCTAAAAATGTAGAATACAATATACATAAGCACACTACTACCATTATCCACATTAGAAGAATGTAGTATGTAATGATCATGGAGAGGTGAGATAATTATATCTCATCTAATATGTTTGTAACATATAGGTATATCACAAGTGATAGAAGAAAGATGAGTAACATAAGTCTTAGCAATATATCATAGTCAATAGAAATAAATAAATCCTAAATCAATACATTTATTAATATAAATGGTATGATAAGTAGCACATGGACTATGTTGACATGGTGGTATGCACAAAACATAGAAAAACAAAGGTAATGTACCTTAAACTCTTGAGAATTGATTTCACCAATTGGAAAATTTATGTTTTCTTTTCTTGGCTTCACACACCTTCAAAATTAGAACTTTTTTCCAACTTCTTTCCTATTAAAATTTTAATTTTATATCAATTTAATAGAATTAGTAAAAATTATGAATAAAATGATTCTATATTATCAAATTCAAATAAAAACATGATAATTATCATTCCAACACTAAAACATGAAAATATTAGTTCATAATACCACATTCAACCTACAAACATGTAATTTAATTCATGTTGAAAAAACAAAAAGGTGGTAGAATATGCAAGTAATGATAGATATATCCTCAAAAACATGAGAAAATAATTTGTTTGTCAGATATTGTGCAGAATGCGAAAAAGAAAAGAACATGTGGGTCCTAAATCATGGGGACCCCATGCCCTTTTTACCATTTTTATCTCCTTAAAACATGTGTTATAATAGACTCACATTATAACATGAATGGATAATTTCAATAGGAAGAGAGGGGGACAATTAGAGAGAGAGAGAGATAAGGGGGGAGAAATGAAGGGGGGAGAGAAACATACGCATGCACAAAGAAATATAGATGAAGACGTAGAGAGTGAGTGAGTGAGTGAGAGGTAGATAGGTAGAAGTAGAGAGAAAAGGAGTGACATAGAGATATAGGGAGGGAGTGAGGGAGAGGGAATTAGGGGAGAGATAGAGAGGTGAGTAAGAGAGAAGAAGATAGGGAGAGAAAAAGAGAGGGTGGGAGGGAGAGGGATAGGTAGAGATGGGAGATATATAGACAAGTAGGTATACCCTCAACCATCCATCATGAACCCTAAACCCTAAGCCCCATGTCCTAAACTCTAAACACTATATGCTAAATCCTAAACCCTAGGACCTAAACCCTAAACCATAAACCTAAAATTAATAATTTTTAACATTAAAACCTTAAAAATTAAATTTAATCCCTAAATATTCAATGCTAAACCCTCCATAATAAACCCTAAACTCTAAAAACTATTAACCAAACCCTAAACCTAACATTAATAATTTAACACTAAAACATTAAAAAATTATATTTAATCTCTAAACCTTCCATTATAAACCCTAAATTATAGGCCATAAACCCTAAACCATGAATAATTTAGATAGATATGAAGAGAAAGAGAGATAGAGAGGTGAGCTAGAGAGGGAGAGAGGGAGAGAGAGTTAGACGTAGAGAGAGAGGAGGTAGAGAAGTGAGAGAGAGAGAAGAGAGGGAAAGAGAGATGGGTAGAGGGAAGGAGAGATAGAGACATAAGGAGGGAGGGAGAGAGAGGTAGAGAGGGGAGAGAGAGAGGTGAGAGAGAGGTAGGTTTCATCCTAAACCCTCCATCATTAATCATAAGCCTTAGACCCTAAAACCTAAACCCTAATCTCTAAACCTCAAAAACTATACAATAAACCCTAAACCCTATATCATAGGCCCTAAATCCTAAACCATGAATAATTTAGAGAGATATGAAGAGAGGAAGAGAGAGGGAGGGAGAGAGAGAGAGGAGGGGGTAGGTAGGGATGGAGTGGTGAAGAGGGAAGGATGAGGGAGAGGTAGAGATGGGAGAGAGAGGTAGGTAGACCCTCAACCCTCCATCATGAACCCTAAACCCTAAACTCTAAACACTATACACTAAACCCTAAACCCTAGTCTCTAAACCATAAACCCTAGGCTCTAAATCCTAAACACTAAACCCTAAACCTTAAAACCTAACATTAATAATTTTTAAGACTAAAACTTATGAAAAATTAAATTTATTCCTTAAACCATCAATTTTTAACCCTCCATCATAAAACCTAAACCGTAAAGCACAAACCCTAATCTCTAAACCCTAAACACTATTTTCTAAATCCTAAATCCTAACATTAATAATTTAACATGAAAACCTTAAAAATAAATATAATCTCTAAACCCTCCATCATAAACCCTAAAACCTAAACACTATTTTATAAACCCTAAAACCTAACATTAATAATTTAACACTAAAACCTAAAAACAAAATTAATCTCTAAACTCTCCATCATAAACCATAAACCCTAAAACCTAGGACCTAAACCCTAAATAATGAATACTTTAGAGAGAGGGGGGGGAGAGAGAGTGGTGGAGGGAGAGATAGGTTGAGAGTGAGGGAGGGATAGGGGAGAGATATAGAGAGAGATGATAGGAGGTAGAGGGGTTAAGGTAGAGAGATATGGTAGGAGGTAGAGAGGGTAGGGAGGTAGAGAGATAAGGTAGAAGGTAGAGAGGGGAGGGAGGTAGAGAGTTGAGAGAGAGAATAGAGGGAGAGAGGGAAGGAGGTAGGGAGGGAGAGGTAGAGAGAGGATATAGAGGTGTGAGAGAGGTAGGTACCACCATAAACCCTTCATCATCAATATAAACACCAAACCATAAGCCCTAAATCTTAAACATTATATGGTCAACCCTAAACCCTAAATCCTAGGGCCTAAAACCTTGAATAATTTAGAGAGGAAGAGAGGGAGAGGGAGAGGGAGGGACAGAGGGAGGGACATAGAGGGGTAGGGATTGAGAGGTGGATAGGGAAGGAGAGAGGGGAGAGGGAGATGTTAGAGAGAGGTAAGTAGACCATCAACCCTCCATCATGAACCCTAAAACCTAAACCTTAAGCCCTAAACTCTAGACACTATATGCTAAATAGGGATAGAGGGAGAGAGGGAGAGAGGGAGTAATAGAGAGAGGGAGGGAGTGATAGAGGGAGGGAGGGATGGATAGATACATAGAGAGAGAGGAAGAGAGTGAGAGAGGGAGAAAAAGAGAGAAGAGAGGGAGAGAGGGAGTGGTAGAGGGAGGCAGAGGGAGGGAGAGGAAGAGAGAGAGAGAGGGAGATAAAGAGAGGAGGAAGAGAGTGAGAGAGAGTTTATGCAAGGAGGGAGAGGTATAGAGAGGGGGGAGGGAGGGAGAGGTAGTGGAGGGAGAGATAGAGAGGTGAGAGAGAGAAGACAGAGAGAGGATAGGAGGTAGAGAAGGGAGGGAGGTAGAGAGGTGAGAGAGAGGGAGAAATGGAGGGAAAAGGGAGGGAGGTAGAGGTTAGAGAGGGGAGATAGAGAGGTGAGAGAGGGGATATTTAGAGGTGAGAGATAGAGTTAGGTGCTAACCTAAACCCTAAGTCCTCAACCTTAAACCATGAATAATTTAGAGAGAGAGTGGAAGAGGAGAGGGAGAAAGGGAGGGAGGGAGAGGGGTGGAGAGGGAGGGGGAGAGTTGGAGAGGGAAGGAGGGAGGGAGTGAGAGGTAAAGAGGGGAGAGAGGGATGAGAGAGTTGTAGGTAGACCCTCAAACCTCCATCATGAACTCTAAACCCTAGGCCCTAAACCTTAAAACTTAATCCCTAAATTATAAACATTATATGCTAAATAAGGAGAGAGAGAGTGAGAGGGACAGATAAGAAGAGAGGGGGCAGGGAGTGATAGAGGAAGTGGGGGAGGGAGCTCAAGAGAGTTTGTAAGAGGAGAGAGGGAAAGCAAGGTAGATAAAGATAAAGGGAGGGAGGGAGAGGTAGCAAGGGGAGAGAGATAGAGAGGTGATAAAAAGATGTGTGTGTGTTTGAGAGAGAGAAAGTAGGATGTAGAGAGGTGAGAGAGAGAGTAGGAGGTGGAGAGGTGAGAGAGAGAGGAAGAAGAAGAAGAAGAAGAAGAAGAAGAAGAAGAATAGATGGAGAGAGAGAGGATGGAGGTAGAGAGGTGAGAGAGAGAAAGGGGGAGAGAAGTAGCAAGGGGAGATAGATAGAGAGGTGAGAGATAGAGGGAAAGAGGGAGAGGTAGAGATATAGTTCTAGAGAGAGATGAAGATCTGAAGAGGGAAAAGAGAGAGAGGGAGGGAGAGGTAGAAAGATATGTCTAGAACTTAGGGGAGGGAGAGAGAGGGAAGGAGTGGAGGGAGAGGATGAAGATTGGGAGAGAGAGAAAGTGAGGGAGAGAGATCATTTTTACTTCATAATAAATTGAGTGCATTATAACACACTAGCATTATATGGCACTCATATTATGAGAACCTAAGATACATAATTCTAGACATGCAAAATTAGCATCATGCATTAGGTCCATTCATCAATTAAAATTAGTTCACCTTCATCCATTCATCAAGTAAATTAAACTCATTAAGTTCATTCCTAAGGTTGTTCATTTAAATTAAATAAATCAAACATCAACCTTTTAATTAAATAAACCAAACTTTATTTAATTAAAACCTCAAAATGCATATTCCATCCCTTTTTTATTTAAATAAATCAAATATTCAAGTCAAAGGGGTCAAAATCACCTAATCATCATTAAGTTAATCTAATCATGATTAACCTAATCTAATCACCCATCACATCCTCTAGCTTTTCCCACTTGCACAAATAAAACAATTTATTGATTGATTAAATCATCATTTTCTCTCAACATGGCATCTTTGAGGAATATTCCTTCAAGTTTGAATTCAAAAACAATTGGACATTTACATCCAACAAAGCATTTATGAGCTCTTACATGGCTCTTACATGTCCCCTTCCAAAGGTCAAACTCAGCATTAACTATCAAATTCAAATTTAAAATCTCCCTCTCTTTGGCACATTGGCCAAAACTTACACATCCCTCAACCTATGGAAAGTTGACAAGTGTCCTCTTTTCATTGGCTTGTTCTTTGTCCCACATTCATCCATTTGGCTATTTCTCTCATCAAAATAATCTATAAAGGAAATGCTTCATTCTTGATCAAATCCTACACAACTCCACAATCTCTTGCAAAGTCACTCTCTTAAACTGAGAATTGATTTTTCCCATCCACTCCATCTTCATAGCATCTTAACATCAAGCTTATCAAAAAGGGGTTGGGAAAGGGCTATTTTCCACATCAAAATAGCACCAATCCCCCTATGAGATGATTTTTGAGTAATTTAGGAATAGATTTTATGCTTATATTGCTTATTATTTTACGTTAGTTTAATAATGTCATTATTTCCTTTATGTTTGCTCAACAATTTCATAGGGAGGGCTTTCATCTCATTTGTTCAAAATTGACAGATTCAACACTATATCTATCAATCTTTGTTCAATGCAGATTTTGGTCCTCACATTTGGCACCCACCATTTCTTGCTTTGATTTCTAATGAATATATAATCTTTGTCTATGTTTAAATATTGATTGCTGTAGTAAACAAGGACTACATCCAACACCACTATAGAGGGGTAGAATGTGCGCCAACAGGGATTCAAATGTTAGTTATGCTTCAAGAGACTTTATTTCTTCAAGGCATTATGTGAAATAATTTTGAGCGATATATCCATGCACCCATCTTGGCATTGGATGGAAGATGTTTTGCATAGGTTTATGAATTTGGCATTACATCTGCCAATGAATATGCTTGAATTTTTCTAAATTTTTTTTTTCAGCCAATCCAATTTGAATGTATCCTGTGATCATGGTATGATATAAAACCACCTTTCTTTGAGAAATTCACATGTGTTTTCTGGTGTTCCAAATTTTGTATACATGTTTACCATAATAGTTGCAGCTACAACATCTGACAAAAATCCATTTCCATTATTCTTTAATGGATGTGCATACCTTGTTCTAAGTTTCCCATTCTTGCGCAAGCAAAGAGGATGTTGACTGTGTGCAAATCCTACTATTAATGCATCTCATGAAACAACATTTCTTTAGGGTGTTTTGTCTAAAACTTTAGCACCTTGTCTATGCTCCCATTACCATGCGGGTAAAGATTGTGGAATTGAGCATTACACCTGCCGAATCCATAATTTGCATTGAAAGATTCTAAGAACATTCCTAATTAACCAATTTTGTGCATATCTCTGCAATAATTGCATTTCATGAGATGAGATCTCTTCAGGGTGTTTTGTTAAATAGTTATTGTGCCTTGTCTATGTTTCCATGCCTTGCATGAATGCCTTATAGATAGTCGCGATTTCAATGTTTGCAACTATTCTTTGATGGATGCCCATAACTTGTTTTCGATGCTTCTATTTGGCCAAATGCGGGAGGAATTCTAGTAAAGATCGTGGAATTTGGCATTACAGTTGCATTTTCTTGGAATTTTTTACAAATGTGCAGTTCACAATCTTTAAGGCTTTTTGTTAAATGGTTCATGTGCCTATTCTATGTGTCCACTTTTGCATATCTACCTTTCGTTGTGCATATTCCCTATTTGTTCATTTTCATTTCATTTTTTTTAAGCGGATTTCTTTTGAATGAAATGGCAATGGCACTTATGAAAGAGGAGAGGAGGTAAACACCAGAAGGGTGAAGTGGCATTCGGGCATTCGCTTAGCTAATACACTCTTTCATTGGAAAATGAAAAGATTTTTTGTGCAATGAAACAAGTAGAGCTGCTAAAAGGAATTAAAGTTCATGGTTTGGAAGCTACATTGGGTCCTGAAATGCTGCCTGTGGAGTCAATCAATGTGTTGAGGAATGGATTTTATAGTCATGCAATGGAAACATAGAAACTGGCTCCTCCTGGTGCTGGTCTTGATCAGTGGTGGGCATCCAAAATTCCCTAATGTGGTGAAAGTTCTCTGATTTTAGGTGTCAGGTTATTGTTATATGATAGTGTAGTGTATGTGAAATATTTGAGACAGCTATGCCCATATAGTGGGTTGTTCCTACTGGTTTTTCCTGTCTATTTGCTCAGTGTTTGGTATACAGTGTTGCTCACTCTATTTTAGGTTGGAAAATGTAGTGGCTTGCTAATTCTGTTATAATTGACTTTATTGTATCTCTGCTTATGAAGCATTTCAATTTGTAGTATGTATGTGTTTATATGCAAAGAAGGGGCCCCATAATATAAACCCTATATTATATCTTAAAAAAACCATTCCCTTGGAGCTTCAATGCATATGCATCCATTCTAATGATATAACCATCATCATAGATTTGAGTTGCACATTATGAAGGAAACAGTCTATGACAACACATCTTGAGTTTTTAAAAAAAATTAAGAGACTCATCAAGCTTGGGTGCGATTCACCTGCCATCGCATTTTCTCTAAAATTTCTAAAGACTTTTCTTTGGAACTAATTGGTAGAAGGACAAAAGGCATGGTCTTATGGCCCATGATGATTGCAGCAACATAGTAGAAGCAGCAATGACATTAGTAGCAGTTAAGGAAATCCAAAATGAGTAAAGTGCACAGACTAAATTTTTTCTATGCCATTCAATATTGCTCCTCTCTGTAATCAATGGCGGCGCAAGAAAAGACTCTGGAGTTCGTTGGTCCTCCAGTCATTGCATTCCATGAGATCACATTTCAGACTAGCATTCTATTAAATACATGTGAAGGTGATTTCAAGGAAATCTAAAGTCTCATAAAATATCTTGATTTGTTGACAGTGCACGCCAGGTAATGAGCTAATCTTGCAGATCTCTTTGACTGCAAATGAAAAAAGAGAAGGTACATTGCTATCTTCATTAATATTGTTGTCTTCTATCATTAATATTACTGGACTTCTCATTGGATATTGTTGTTTAACTTCTATAACCAAACTTCTACTCACCATTATTGTTTTCTAGTAGGGAAGACGTGAGAAAAGGATAGTTTGGCATCCATTATACTTGCTTCATTTTGTGCATGTTGACACATCAACCCAAAAAGGAGAATCTATCATTTAGATGTTGCTAGATTTCATAAGATTTCTTTGAATCTATTCTTGTCACACCGTCTTTTCTATTCATTAACTTCTGTTAGATTAGTTATTGAGCATTGAAAAAAAATTAGTCATATAGCATTAAAAAGAAACTTTCATACACCATTAACTGCAATATTTTATTGTCTCTGCAAAGAGAAATAATGTTTCAATATCACATGGTTGGGTAATCAATGCAGAATGTAGAATGCAGCCCTACACATGTCAATCACATTTGCTTAAAAATTTTGTAATCTTCCAATAATGTCATACCAATCTTGAGAATTTTGTAATTATCTTTAAGAAGGCACTAATAAGCAAGAATTAAAGGCTCGAAAGCCTTCACAGTCATAGCCATAACCTTTGTATGGTGCATAGTAACCTTGGGAGGGTTTAGAAATCTAAATCTGCCGCCTCATACGAGAAATTAGTCCTCCACTTCAAATCATTAAGAGTTACTTAGAGCTTGAGTGGAATATGGGGCCCACACAATAATCAAATGCAAATTTCCACCACCTTTGTTCGCTTGAAAATTTTTGAAGTCATTAAGCAAATCTGTTCTGGACATATCTAGCAAGTTTGGTATTCCATATGACCACATTTCTGTGAGAGAGTTATGGTCATTAGCTTTACACCTATCACTTGCATTTAATGAAATTTATGGCATGGCTTTTTTAGAAAATGCATTTTGTGCATACCTTGCAAATACTGCACTTTGTGAAACTACGTCAAGAACTCATGTGCCTTGTTAGTTTTATTTTATTTATTTAAAAAATAGTTGACATATTGTATGTATGTTTTTTTGCAACGAATGTCTAACTCTTACTTGTGGTGTTTGTAGGAAAAAGGTGAAGTTGACATTGGAATCGAGCATTGGAGTTGAGTGAAAACGAAAGCAAGATCAAAGTTAAAGATTTGAGCATCCAACTTGAAACATAAAAGCATTTTTTAATGCTTGGAGATTCTATTTATGCCTTGATTTTCTATTTTAGGCTAACTCATTTGGCTTTGGGTTTAAAACGAACATTTCAAAATTCTTGGAGAGTTTGTCGTATGCTTTAATTTTCTGTTTTAGGCTAACTCATATTTCATTTGATGCTTTAAAATGAATTCATCATTGCTTTGAGGCTTAAAATGAACATGTGTTTTTTGTGTTTCGTAATCTCTTATTCAAAGTAATCTCATCTAAAAATGCTTATGCACTTCTCTCGCGCTTCACGGCGATCTTGAGAACCAAAAATCTTTTTGATGACATTAAGTTGCATAAAATATTTCCTCCACACTTCGATTTGGGTTTAAAATTGAACAAGATCTTGTGTGAGTGTGAGTGGGGGAATTATCGCATATATTCTCTCTCTTTGTTGCCATCAAAGATTGATCGAGTTACGGATTTTGTCTTTACTCACTTTTTTTTATCCTAGAGGGACTGCCTTGGGGAAAAAGTACTCACCCAAGGGAATGACTCAACCGGTAACACTCTAAAGCCAAGAGTATTTCCAACCAGGATATAAATGTGGGTATTGGAGTAAACGCCAATATCACGCGGTTGATTCCGACAAGATGGATCCAAAAGGGGACTCTTTCTGTATGGGTCAATCTCCACGAATGGAAAGTCCAAAATAAAACCCTTGTTTGTAGTGGCCTATTAACTCATTCACCGAGTTTATCAAAGTGGTGCATTGGAACTTAGATTCCAATAAGTTACATGCCATGTCCGATCTTAGTTAAAATATAGAGGTTAATACTTCATTCTTAACATACCTTTATATTTTTTCTTGGTTGCATGTAAAATCATATCTTCTACTATGAAGGGCATGAGGCAAGCCCACTAAGAAAAATGTACCAATTGAGCTAGGGTGTTATATTGTTTGTGAGTGAGTTTGAAAACATAGTGCTTTGATTGAAAACATTGGAAAACCAACATTCAACATGAGCATCAAATCTCAAACCCTTTAGGAGAAGCAAATATCCTTGAAAAAATTCACATGTTATTGCTTGCCCTTGGGATTCATATCCTTAGAGGCTTCTAAACATTTGGATTTCATCTCAATTTTCTCCTACTAAGGTCAATAATAGGTAACTCTTGCCTCAAATTTCCTTTGTTTCCGCATAATACACTTTGTGGGATAAGGGGAAAGTTGAGACATTAGACATCTAGATTCAAAATCTAACCAAGAGTGTGTTGTGGTAAAAAGAATCCATTAAGAAAATATTTAATCAATTGGACCCCACATATGTGCTTGGAATCTTTTGGTTGTATGGTTTTCATGCAAACATTGATCTTTTGATTTTGAATTACTTTTAGAGAAAGGCATGTTCCTCACTATCTTGGTCTCGGAAACAAGTCCTTCCTAGGTTCATTTAGGATCAAATCAAACATTTTACCCATCCCAAAAATTTATCAAAATCCATCCCACAAACAACTCTAGAGCTTTGGAAACATCATTATCTAGACTTAGGTACATCCTTAAATCAAATCAAAATCATTTGTTTAGTTAGGTGTGTGGGAATGCATCCTTCCTCATACATTTAATTAAATCAGCAATCCTTTGAACAAATTCATCCTAAGATCACATCCAACATCTTAGGGTTTACAAGTTCATTATCCAATCGAAACAATCAAAACCCTAAGTCTAGCATTGATCCAAAGTCCCTAAACATTCAACACTCATATCATTTACACATTTCATCCTTCATCTTGTAATTAAGTCCTAAGAACCTTAGAGGTCACTTTTGCAACAAGGTCAAAACACAAGGAGAACATGGAATACAAACTTGATCCATACATCATGAGTATTCCAAATCAATTGAACTTTCAAAGCCTTACAATGTCAATTGATTATCAAAACTCACACTTATACAATCCATACATGGGATCATTACCTTCTACAAATTTCAATGGAACAAGTGTGAGTATGCCCAAATCAAAGATTGGAACACATTTCCCAATGGTAGATCTAAATCCAAACCTACAAGTCTGTCAACCGAACAATCAATGCATGAGCATTCAAATGAACAACGTCATCCCACAAAATCCCTACATGCCAAATGAGAATGTACCAAGTACAATTTTTCCAAACATGAATCCGGAAAACTTTGGGATAAATATGTTTGCAAATCATACAAATGTTGTTCAGAGTCCAAAGAAGATGTTATCGACTCCAAGACAAGGTGACACCGTGCAAAATCAAAGTTACTTAAATCAACGCAATATGATTCCCAATCACAACAATGTTCAATTTCAACCTATCATTCCAAATCTGAATGTCATCCCAAGTCAGAACATTATCCAAAATCAATTTGTCCATGATCCCATTCAAAAACCACAAGTACACACCCCAAATTTTCTTGAACAAAAACCAAATCAACTATATCAAGGGATTCAAGATCAAATTTGGCAAGATCAAATTGCTAAACTTACCAAAATAGTTGAGTCATTACGCCAAGAGACATCTCCACCACCATTACCCATATCAACATCATTCCTTGGTTTAGGGCTTACCCCTTTACCTAGCACCAATCACTCCATCCAAATCAATCCACCTAACACCAATCGAGCCATCACATCAAATCCTTTGAATATACCATCGACATCATACCAATAGATGGTATCTAATCAAATGAAAACATCAATATCGACAAATCAAAATTTGGTCTCCCAAGGACCTATCACCTCAGTCATTCTGACCATTCCTATCACCTTAATCACTCCAACCACCACTCTCACACCCATCACATCTCAACTCCTCACTACCATGATTGCTTCGAGCGTATCTCAACCACTTGTCACTACATCCAACACGATTCTCAATCCACCACCACTACCACTGAAACCAAACGCAACAAGACAATATAACATTGTGCTAAAAGCTCACCAGGCCTACCAAAAGGTCATTCAATGATATCTAGCCATGCAACAAGCAACACAAGCTCAACAAGTGCAACAAGCCTCTAAAGCTACCCAAAAAACACAAGCACAAACATAAAAAATGATAACTATTGGGGATAATGATGAAAAACCAACCACTGGTGATAGCATTGACATTCTCCCCACCACAATTTTTGAAAGCAATGATCAAGATCTATCCAACAACAAACACATGGAAGATGTTTCTACCTCATCTAAAGATCAAATTAACATACATCAAGAGTCACTTTTCAATCATGATCAAAATCCACCAACAATACCCAACAATGATCCAATTCAAGAAATGTCAACATCACTTGACTCTATGGTTGAAGACATTCACAATCTCTCCACCATAATTGTTGATAACAATGTTCAAGATCTCTCAATTAAGGAGCATATTGAAGATGTTTTTACCCCACCCATGATCAACTCACCATACATCAAGAGCCACTTTTTAGTGATCTATTTCAAGGAGTGTTCAGATTATTTGATCCTATTGACACAATGCACAATCTGTTGACCTATGATTATGTTGAAAATGTCTCTACATCTCCTTATGGGTTAGAGGACATATCTCAATAATTCATTCCAAAGCATGATCAACATCTTTCACCAAAGTCTAGCAGTGATCCTTTCCAAGACATGTTGACCCCCTTTCACCTCATGGTTACAGGTACTGAAGGAATCCCCAACTTGACACTTGATCCAAGTCCACTCAAAAATCAAGAGGATATTGATCCATTCCCCATGCCTAATGATGACATCCAAGAACCCTTCGTAAGTAATGCATCCTTTGAAACTGACCCATGTCAAGAACTTGATCCAAAGCATGTCGAAAGCAACTTTGAAATCATTCAAGATCAAGAATTTGTATCTTCAAGATACTACAATAATCTAATGGACACTCTCCTATCTATGCAAGATGATCATATCCATGTAGCACATACTCCATCTACCCATGAGATGCTTTATGTGGAAGGACACATAGATTATCTTCATTCAAAATAGGATTCCTTTACTCTGAATATTATTACACAAAAAGAGCAAGTTATTGATTCCTATAGCCAAACAGAGTTGTCGACATCAAGATCAGATATATCCAAAATCCAAATGGAAGACATCATGTATGAAGATATCCAACATTATCCGCTCAAGGAAACAAGTCAGATGGAATAGTATAATCCAGAGTTAGCAGAACAAAAAATTTCAACGTCATCTATAGTGGTCATTTGTCAAAGCATGTTTACTAAACAATACATCTCAAAAAAAGCAGAATCAAGGAACGAAGATGCCACTAGCACTATACTGGGGGAAACTTTATCTAGTGCAAGCATCAACATAGGAAGCATGAAGAGTCCTTATGATGAAACTAGTGTCAATACTACAACCAGCCAAATCACGAATCTTCATCCACCCATCACCCCATCCATGAATTGGGACCAACGTCAAAAGAAAGAATTGATACCAAATAATACCAAATAATACAAAGAAAGATCATCCGTATCAAACTCCACCAATCAAAGAAACTATGGGGAAAAATAAAAAAGGGAAAAGTATCCATCAAAGATGTCCACAAAAGCAAAAGCAGGATTTTCAAGCAACATACAAAGTGTATCAAGCAGTCGGTCCTAATTCCAGGCACACTTCCGTATCCACCCATCATTGCTCATCTTCCCACGTTTGGAGAGTAAAAGGTTCCAAACTGTCAACCAATCCATTTTTTATCCCTAAACACACTCCATCCATGCCTCCACACATGATAACCAATTCTCAAATTAACCATGTATCGGCAATGACCCTTCATCATAAGGATTTAGAAGGCACTCTATCACAATGTGCACACAAAGATAAAGTTAACTCTAGTATCGACAAAGCAAATCAGGAATCCCAAAATGTGCATTCAAGTGCACGTATCTTAGCAAAACAACTTCTTCAGGCAGGATATCGATGGAACATTATGACAGAAGCATCTACATTGATGCCACTAGGTGGGTCAGCATGAATCTTTCAGAAAAATAAAAAAAATTAAAAAATATGAAAATCCAAAAAAATCAGAAAAAGGATTGAAAATAGTAAAAAGAAAAAATCGTCCTCTAGTGAAAACCGCATGGGCGGTGCTTTGGGAAAGACCATGATGAAAACCTAGAAAACAAGCATCTTAGTGACAACAAAAAATAAAATAAAAAGAAACAAAAAAAATCCAAAAAATTAGAAAAAGGAAAAAAAAAATCGTCCTCTAGTGAAAACCACTTCGGTGGCACTTTGGGCAAATACCCTGGTGAAAACCTGGAAAACAAGTGCCTTGCTTAAATAAGCACTTTCCATCCACCAGGATTTGTACGACTTGTTTTGCACCATCCATTTCATTTCCATCATCCATCGTATTCCAGATCTTCATCCACTCGCATCCACACCATAGCTTGGTCCTATTTTCATATCATGATCCCTCATAGTACTACTCAGCCCATCCTCAAGGTCAGTTTGTCCTGCCTTTATCAAAGTAGTCTATTGCATCACGCTGGGGGCATGTTCTTATCGGATCAGATTCGTGTATATTCTTAAAATCTTTAACATTAGAAAATCCAAAAACATCAGAAAATTAGAAAATCCAAAAACATCAAAAAATTAGAAAATCCAAAAACATCAGAAAAGTAGAAAATCCAAAACATCAGAAAATTAGAAAATCCAAAAACATTCAAAACATGTCAAAAAATCCAAAAACAGGTCGAAAGTCACTCAAAAAAGTAAAAAAAAAAGTCGTCTTGTTGAACTACGTCGTCTCTAAGGTTGAACGTAGGAAAGGTTGATCTTTGATCATCCCCGAGACACTTAGGCCAATCCTTTAGGAGTCTGTCATAATAAACGAACATCTCATCATGTATATCATCATCTGTAAATTGATCAAGTCATCGGTCGAACTACGTGGTCTCTGCATGTATAACGTAGGCAAGGCTAATCTATTGATTAGCCCCCGAGGCCCCTAGGATAGGTCTTTAGGTTAGTCTCTTGGTCAAAATCTTAGAAAATCCAAAAAAAAACATTGGAAAATTAAAAAATCAAAACATTGGAAAATTTTGAAAAATACCAAAAATAGCCTCAAAACATCTCAAAATGATCAAAAACATCCAAATATTTGAAAAAGAATCCACCTGCCTCATCTCGCTTGCACCTGCAATAACACCATCCATAATAAACTAATCGTCATCCTCAACCTTTGGTGAAACAGTTAGAATCAAGTCTAGCAAGTTAAAAGTGAAAACTCAAAAATGCCAAATCTCAAGTCTAAGTGAGTACGTAAACAAGTTAAATTATTTGTGTCGATAGTCCATCATCCAAACAGTCCCATATCAATCATCTGATAACATCATGTCATAGGATGTATCCTTCCTACAAGGGGCATTATTTATTAGAAAGAGCACTTTGGATAAACGAAATGACATGCCGCCATCCACTAACATGTCCTAGGACGTATCCTTCCTACAATGGGCATTATCTTTTGGCAATAAGTTTCACTTCTTATCCTTAAAAACACATTCCCTTTTGGTTAGTGGTATTGAAGACCATCAACTTGTTTGTGTGCTTTATCTTTGTCTTTTGACTTATCTTATTGCGCTCAGTCCAAGGACCTCTCGATGATATCCGAATGAAGGACTTAGAGAGATAGGAATGGGGCAACGATCTTTATCCTTTTGTTTGCTATGCTTGTTGGACGTTTCTTGTAAAATAACTTGGTGAATACTTGCTTTGTTAGATATGTATAGAGGATTTTTGGACAACTTTTTGACTATTGCATTGATTGGTTATACCTTTTTGTGTTTTGGTCTGATATGTTTGAAACTTCTAAAGTGCATCCTAGCAAGGTTTCTGTATGTCAGGTGTGAATAGGAATACTCCTATCTATTTGTCGATTCAAATTCCATTACACTAAGTACAACACCATCCTGGTCCTTTATACCTTGATGCATCGTACTTATGCATGTTATCAAACATAAGGTAAGTGACCCTTTTAAAATCCCAATCCTTGATAAACAAATCATCCATCTATCATCATCATTTCTTATCATCATTTCTCATCATCATCTCTCATAAAGTTGGCTTGTTGGATCCTCTTGTCATCATCTAATTTCTTCTTTTCCACACTAACATCACATAATGAATAGCTAATCATCATCACCAATGCATCTGTCCTGCATCCACAAACCATCAGTATTCTTCATATCATCTCACATGCATAATCATCATCATAATATATATATATGTTAGTCTAATCATCTCATAAATCATCACATTTGCATAAATCATACATTTTCATAATCACAACATATCATCATCATAATATAGATTTGTTAGTCTAAGCATCTCATAAATCATACATTTGCATAACCATGGCATATTACATCATCAATCTCATCCATCTCACATCATATCATTATTTAAGTTGTTTAAGATAATATAGATTTGTTATTCTAAGCATCTTAAAATCATCTCATTTGCATCATCATCCATAACCATCCATTTTGAACCTCTTTATCACGAGATCGACCCTCAAATAGAATATTTTCACTCAATCTCTCAAGGGGGAAATGTACTAGTGTACTTCTTTCCACTGGGGCATCTGAAAAAAATTAGAATTTTTTTGAATTTTGATCGCGGCAAGTTTATTCTTTGAAACAACGCAACAAGTACATTACTTCAAAGAGGGGAAAAATGTAGACATGAAAAATTAACATCATGCATTAGGTCCATTCATCAATTAAAATTAGTTCACCTTCATCCATTCATCAAGTAAATTAAACTCATTAAGTTCATTCCTAAGGTTGTTCATTTAAATTAAATAAATCAAACATCAACCTTTTAATTAAATAAACCAAACTTTATTTAATTAAAACCTCAAAATGCATATTCCATCCCTTTTTTATTTAAATAAATCAAATATTCAAGTCAAAGGGGTCAAAATCACCTAATCATCATTAAGTTAATCTAATCTTGATTAACCTAATATAATCACCCATCACATCCTCTAGCTTTTCCCACTTGCACAAATAAATCAATTTATTGATTTATTAAATCATCATTTTCTCTCAACATGGCATCTTTGAGGAATATTCCCTCAAGTTTGAATTCAAAAACAAGTGGACATGTACATCCAACAAAGCATTTATGAGCTCTTACATGGCTCTTACATGTCCCCTTCCAAAGGTCAAACTCAGCATTAACTCTCAAATTCAAATTTGAAATCTCCCTCTCTTTGGCACATTGGCGAAAACTTGCACATCCCTCAACCTATGGAAAGTTGACAAGTCGCTTCTTTTCATTGGCTTGTTCTTTGTCCCACATTCATCCATTTGGCTATTTCTCTCATCAAAATAATCTATAAAGGAAAGGCTTCATTCTTGATCAAATCCTACACAACTCCACAATCTCTTGCAAAGTCACTCTCTTAAACTGAGAATTGATTTTTCCCATCCACTCCATCTTCATAGCATCTTAACATCAAGCTTATCAAAAAGGGGTTGTGAAAGGGCTATTTTCCACATCAAAATAGCACCAATCCCCCTATGAGATGATGTTTGAGTAATTTAGGAATAGATTTCATGCTTATATTGCTTATGATTTTACATTAGTTTAATAATGTCATTATTTCCTTTATGTTTGCTCAACAATTTCATAGGGAGGGCTTTCATCTCATTTGTTCAAACTTGACAGATTCAACACTATATCTATCAATCTTTGTTCAATGCAGATTTTTGTCCTCACAATAATAACATCGACGGGTTATTATCTGCCCTAGTAATTTCGAACCCCAAGGGTTGGATTTTCCTTGGGTTGGACTGATATTTCAACATCCAAAGACATGTTTTTCCAAATTATAAAAAAATTGACATAATCTCAAGCATCTCTCCATCAAGTTTACATGTGTTTCAATGTCAATTCAAAAATATGGAATATTAACGTTGAGCTCTCTCTTAGTTTTCTAATCATGTAATTTTTTCATGTTTCAAATATGTTAAGGTTTTGATCTTTAATTTATTTTTCCAGTGTCTTCATTTTTTATCAAAAACATGTGTATGGTATTTTTTTCTTCATGCTTTAGCCATTTGTCAAAATTTTAAATAAATTCTATTTTTAGAAACTAGACTCTATTCTATAAATAGTAAAAAAATGATTTTTGATTAGTTTCCTATAAAATTTGGGGTGAACACTCTCAACTATTTTAGCATGTTTCCACTCTTAAAACTAGTAAATAAACCATATATTCATTAAACAATTAGAAAAAAAAAGGCATAAACTAAATGGTGATAGTTGATTTAATCACTAAAGAAATTTCTTAAATGCTAAAAAAGGTTAATATTTTAGAGGTAGCACACCAAACACTGTGCTATTTTTTTTGATAAAAAATGAGTGCTTTTGGTGCTCCCCCTATTTGAACCCTTTGATCTCCATCATTTAAAAAAAAAATAGTTTACAAAGTAGATTCAGAGCAATACAACTTTTGTTCTTGTTGTGTCTTCAAATTTTAAGCATAACTATCTTCAATTTCTCATCAAAGATCAACCTTTTCTGATTTGAAAAAAAGTGGCCACTTCAGACCCCTTTTTCAATCACCCATTTCCATGCATTTACCCAGCTCTCTCTCTCCATCCATATAGATATCTCTCTATAACTCTCCCTCTCCTATCTCCCCCTCTCTTTATACCTACCTCTCACTCCCTCTCTCCCTCTCTTTATCTCTCAATCTCTCTCTCTCACTCACTATTCCTCCCTCCCTCCCTTTCCCTCTCTACCTCTCTATCCCTCCCTACTTCCCTCTCTACTTCTCTTTATTTCACCTCTCTCTTTCTCTCCCCTTCCTCTAGATATATTTCTATATCTCTCCCTCTCGCTACCTACCTCTCACTCTCTCCCTCCCTATCTCCCTCTATCCTTTTCTCTATATGTCTCTACCTCTTTATCTTTGTCTCTTTTTCTATTTGTCTATATGTATTTTTTTCTCTCTCCCCTTTTCTCTCTATTTATCTCAACTATCATATATCTCTCCATCCCTCTAGATATCTCTCTATATATCTCCCTCTCCCCTCTCCCTCTCTCTTTCTACTTACCTCTCCCTCCCTCCCTCTCTCCATCCATCTATGTCTCTCTCTATGTATCTCCCTCTCTATTTATATCTACCTCTCACTCCCTCCCTATCTCTAGCCTTCCCTTTCTATATATATCTCTTTATCTCTGTCTCTCTTTGTTTCTTTTTTATCTATGTATCTCTCTCTCCCACTCTCCCTCTCTACCTATCCATCCCTCCCTCCTTCAATCTCTTCTTCTTTGTATTGAAGATAGAGAGGTGAGATACAAAGAATAGGAGAGTGAAATAGGTTGAAGAGAGAGAGAATTGAGATATAGATAAGAAGAGAGTGGAATATATATGGATAGATAAGGCGATAGGGAAGTTGGGAGGGAGTAGGTAGAGATAGAGATGGAGATAGAGAAGGACAAAGGGAGTGAGCAAGAGGTAGGTAGAGAGAGAGGGAGAGATATAGAGAGATATCATGAGAGAAAGATCTAGAGGGATAAGGGGAGAGAGAGAGGAAGGGAGGGAGATATGTAGAGAGATATCTAAGGAGATGCTATTGCATCTTGATGAGATTGGTTGTCATTGATGTCAAAAGTGTGATGAAGATTGTATATGCTCTAGAGATACCTAATATGTAGAGGTATCAGTTGATGCAAGTCTGCATTGTAGTGTGTGGATTAGTTTGTTTTCTAATCATGATACAAAGGTGGGGAGATATTTCCTAATGTGTTTTCTTGTATGCCTACATTGATATCTTTCTAGTTTTGTGTACCATACTTAGTATAAAGTTGCATAATTTTTGTCTAAGGCTTTCAAATTATATATCCTAACGTAGAGACATAATATTTTGGTTTGCATCCTTTTGTAGAGCAAGATTTAGTCTTGTGGTTAAAAATATAAGTAAATAGAGATGAGAAGGTTTTATATCCAATATTTCAAGTCATTACTCCTTCTTTAGTGAAAGTTACAAGTGACAGAGTTTTGGTGTGTGCTTTAGTAGTTAAAAGTGGTTATGAAGGCTTGTTGGAATGCTTCACATTCCTCTAGATTTGATGTTTTAGCCATACAGTTTTGAGGACATTTTTAGTGGTTTCCAATGCATACTATATTGAGGATTCAAGTGGTTTGGTTCTCCAAAATTTCAATTATTCAATGATAGAATGTTACAATTGGTTCCAGATTCCTATCCTTCATCAGAACATATGCTCATTTGCTTGCACCAGTAGAACATTGTATAGATTAGTAGTATGAGTTTGTGTGGGCACTCCACATGTTTCATAGTATCTCAAGTTTTAAGCACATGAAGATCTTTATTGTTTCCAATACCACACAGTTGTTTCAAGTTAGTTTGTGAAGTTATGTTGTTCAGGATAACTAGGGTATGTTGGTGATATGTGCCTCTAATTCAAGATTGAGTGGAGTTCAAGAAGTGTTTTAAGATATTGTATGAGTCATGTCAACTCATATGGGTGAATTATAAATAAATTATTATCATTTGTGTATACTACCATGAAGATGTACTTTGACATGTCATGATTTTCATAATTCCTTGTTTGTGGCCGACTGAATTTACATTTTGCAAGCATATGGATGATATATATAGAAGATCTTGAATATCTTAAGATGGTGATAGAGAAGTATGTGAAGATGTATGAGTGCATGAGAAAAGTGTGACAAGATCTGCTATAGACCCAATGAGTAGAATTGATGCCTATCAATGGTTAAAGCCATAATATCAGTCATATTTTAGTTAGGGAGGAGTAGCTTCCTTGGGTTTTAGCCCGTAAAAAAAAATCAAGGAGTAGTTTCTTCATTGGGTTGTAGCCCAAAATTAAATTGTGAATTGATATTTACTTGTGAGTTTGGATTAGGATAGTAGCTCCTAGCAGTATTTCTCATCATAGTTTTTCCCCTCTGGGGTTTTCCTCATAAATCTAGTGTTATCCATGTTCTTGTGTAGTTGCTTATATTCTCTCTTTTTTTATTAAATGGTTGAATTCTTAATTGGTATAACATAACTTCAATAGTAGTTAATTGGGATTGAATTTTAAAGCATATTGATTCACCTCCCTGTCATTATTTTAGTGTGTTCAACAACTAGTATCAGAGTAAGGTTCCTTGACACAAACCTAACAGCTGAGGTAGATCCTATCTTTGGAACACATGGAGACTAAATCATTGTCCAAGAAGAATCTCTCTCAGGAGAAATAGGTCATACTCCAAAAGGAGAAGGATGAATTTGAATTTGAATTTAATAAAGAAGATTGTCTAGTGGATTATGAAGGAGAACTCATTTTTGCCTTGAATGATTTGGATGAAGAAATAGAAAAGAATGAATAGCTCTAGTAAAAACTTGAAAAATTAGAGAATAAAATTTGAAATTTGAAATTTCAAGTTTAAGAAGGTAAAATAATTGGAGTGTCTGCATATAAGGCTCATTGAAAAAACTACTAAATTTTCCAAGATTGAAGAAGAGATTGTCTCCTTGACATTAGAATTGGAAAAAGAAAAAGAATAAATTGACAACTAGTATAAAGCTAAAAGGAGGTTCTAAAATTATTTATGAGTTGATCAACTCTCAAAATCCATCAAAAGAAAAATCTATTCTTGGTTTTGAAAAAGGAAAAAGTCCTACTACCAGTGCATATGCAAACCTATATGAGATTTTCAAAGCAAAAGGAAGTTTGAGATAAAGGAGGAGAAATCATGCACTAAAGAACCTAAGAAGATAGCCTCTGGAGATCTAAAGATAGATCAAGATAGCAAGAAAGAAGGTGGATTCTTTCCAATCCAAAGACTAAGAAGATTTAGAGGTCCTCCGCCTACTAGACAACATGCCCCTACCAAGTTCACTCAATCTTTTCAAGGTTATTGTTATTCTTGTAATAAATTTAGGCATACGACTATTGATTGTAGATATAGGAAAAAAAGAAATGATTACATGGGTAGAAAACCATTTGTTCCTCAAAGATATGATGTTTCATTTAATGGATATTGCTATGCTTGCAACAATTTTGGTCATAAGGCTACAAAATGCAGAACTAAAGTTGGGAGGAATAACTTTGTTTTGGAGCACAACATTATGTGGGTCAAATGCAATAAGGTTGGCCATAAATAAAAGTATTGTAGAAGTGGTTTTGTGAAGCCACCTGTTCAGAAACAAAAGAAGGAAGAAACCCTAAGTTAGCAAAAGAAGGGAGATATAAAAGTTTGGAAAGAGAAGCAAGGTTAGGAAAATGAGAAGAATAATGATATCATGCATGTGAATTTTGCATAAGATCCTATGATAAATTGAGATAAAGTATTGTCTTAGGGGGAGCTATCATTTGCAAATACTTTAACCCCCTAAAAAGGATGAAGTGTTGAATATTTCAACATAGAAGATGAATTGGACTAATTCCTCTGGTGTGTAGATCTGTTGAGAAAGATTGAAATTTTTTATCAAGGTTCTAGAGTAAAGGAATGATGTGCAGAGGTGTGTTGATCATCCTTGCATATTTGTGATGACATAGAGAAATATGGTAGAAGGTTTACCTAACAAGTACAAATGCATTTGTGCCAAAACTTTAGGGAAAATTGAAGCCTTTTTATGTCTCATTTGAATGATTTGATCTCATTTGCATTCAAAAAAAAAATTATTCATGAGCAGAGAAGAGAAAGGGTTTTCAAAGCTATCTATGTGAGCTTGTACCAAACCCTAGCAACATAATTTAAACATTTTATAAAGTATATCAATGGTGACCCTATAGGTGATTGATTTTGTGGAGAAACCCATTGCTAAAATACAAAAAATTCCTATTCAAGGTGATGGAGGTTGATGAATATGGTGCCTTTTCAAAGGTTCATGATTATGTGGTATACTTTGAAGATGTGAGAATTTACATCCATGCCTCCATTGATTTAAATTTATCATACCTCATCATTTGAAGTGGTCTGACATGAGCTACTAAATGAGAATGGTGTATACAAGATTGAGTATGCAAATGTGGTAGCGAAAAGGGTTGGACATATGGAAATATTTTCTAGACTTTTGTAGTAGAAAATAATTTGTAAGAATCATCTTGATCTATATTATTGAGGATTTCATTTGGTTAGATAAGCCCTACATGATTACAAAAGAAGAAATTAGGGTAGTTACTAGTCTTTGTGGCTACAGAACAGTCTCGATGTTGAAATCTGTCAAAAATGAAAGGGTTATGTAGCTTACTAGGAAAATTTGACAAGAGAACCCTAATTGTGAAGGATATCATTGATCCTGATGTTTTTTATGCTTCATTAGGAATTGCATATAATATTTACTTCACAACTAGATAAGGGTCTGCCACCACCACCACAATTCATACTGCCCATCAAATGGTGAAGGAAGGAGCCAATTTTGACCTATGTGAACTATTGAGGGAACAACTAATGGATAATGTAAAGAGGATTAAGGAAAGAAGATATAATTTCAAGTTTGGATCATTGATCATTTAACTTACTTTCTTTTTCTTGAATTAATTATCTAGTTTTCAAGAGAAGATATGGGATAAGTTCTCTCTGGTAGCTACACAAATCAAGAAACACATAGATGGTTTCCAAGACAAACAAGCATACAATACTTTCTATTCAGGATTATTTAAAAATTTGCAAGAAAAGATACAAAGTAGAGAGAGGATACCCTTTCATTTGGTCTAGAAGTATGAGAAAGAGGTAACATTCATGGTAGATAAGGATCATTTCTATATGGAAGTCATGGAGCCCAAAACCTCATGAATTCTTACATTTCCTTATGAGGTTGATCCTGAATATGTACAAGGTTATGTGTATATTTTGCTATCAAATCCAAGATATCCCAAATAAGAAATATTTGGTACACATAAAGAGATCACGAATAATATGATCTAGAAGTAGACAAATTGTTTAAGAAATGGGACATTCCATAGTACTAAAAAATGATGCCACCATCCTCTAGTCAAACTCCAGTGAATATCCCTTCATATGCAAAAGAAAATTTTGTAGAGGTGTTGTGAAGGAGGTTTGGTAGATCCACTTTTGTTGCTGCATTTGATCCACAACCCTTTGGATCTACACAATTAATTGGTGTAAGAAGAAGAGTTGCACCAGAAACTCCACCATAGAATAAGGCCACTAAATTTATGCATCCTAGGCCTAAGTAAAAGGCTAAGAGGAAGAGTACTGATGAGGAAGAACCTGAAGAGAAGGTAGAAGTTGAAGAAGAAGATACTTACAAATTCAAAAAGAAAGCGAAGAAGATAGAAGAAGAGAAAATATAGAAAAATCCTTTGCTCCCATATGACCCTCTTGATTTTGAATCCATCTTGAATTTAATTGTTAGCTTTGATTTGTTGAATGATATAATGGAGCTCCATTCGAATGTCCCTTTGAAATATAAGAAGACTATTGAAAAAGGTTGTTATTACATATATGCTCAAGAAGAACATATCCTTCAATGATATTATTGATAAATATTTTGATGGCCTATATCAAGTTTTAAGAAAAAAAAGAGAAAGTGTTATAATGGTATATGAAGAACTAAGACAGGAGGAAATAAACAAGGTTGGGTCCTTTATCTCTCAACTTGAAAAGGAGAAGATAGTCTGGAGACAAGCTAAGGAGCTCCACACAAAGTAAAGGATAGATCTTCTGATGAGTGAAACATAGGAAAATATATAGGTTAACCAAAATGTAATCAAGATAATTAACCTAAATTTCACTAGTATTTTATTCAAATATGAGGGTTATAATGCATAAATGAGTTACAAAAATTAAACTTAACCCAAATACCAATCAAAAAGGAAAGTTTTAAGAGGGTTAAATGTTATGTACCTATTACAAAAAGTGATTTTTCAGGCCTTGCTAAGGACTCATTCGCCCTCTAGCAAATGGGTCCTAGCTAGGGTTCTAGAAAATCATTTTTTTTGTTTATTTCTTCAATCTCTACACTTCCAGATCCTAGTCAAAGTCTGTCAGACACCAAGAAATAAATATTGTAGCTTAGTTTTTGTGATTTCACAACTTTCTTAGCAACTTTGACAACTTTTGCAATTTTTCTTTCTAGTTGATCTTCAACCTAAAACCTGTAATCACACATCAAAGAGGAGAAAAATGTTGTTTTGTTAGGGATTGGGGGTTTTCCTTGGTCAAACCATCTTTTGGTAATTAAACCTTGTAATGAAACACTACATAAAGGAATGATTTATGAACAAATATATGTAACAACTCACCAAACCTCAATTGAAACCTTAGAGTACAAATCTGCAAACTAGCATGAAGTGGCCTCAATGAATGTATATCTTGATCACAACACTTGATTAGAACAATTCCTTCGAATAGGATCTCCAATGCTACATCAACACATTAGCTCAACAACATGCATGATGCATTATGCCTTTGACATAATGAAATGAATGTTGATTGCTACAATATTCCTTCAATAATCTACCCTTGAATGTCTTAGAAATTTCTCTTGAATTCTCTATAAGGCTCTTGTGAAATCTTATGATGCTTGAATCAAAATTGCTAGGTGAAACTAAGTGAAATAGCCTTGTATTTATACATAACTTATCATTAAATCCTAGAATTCAAAATATCACAAGCTAACATCAAATCTAGGATTTGAAATACTTAAAATACCACCAAAAACATATCCCAATGGGGGGTCCTATGTCTAAGTGAGGACCCATTTTCCATGTGGAAAATGGGTCCTAACTCACTTAGCTAGGACACACTTCGGGGATTGTGAAATGTTATGTGAAAATAGGGTCCTAGGGCCTAGTGAGGACACATTGACCAAGTGGTGAATGGGTCCTAGGTCACTAACCTAGGACACACACCTTTTGAAATTAAGTGTTGTCTAATATCATTCATGAATGTCTGGATTTATCCCTCAAAATTTAAAATTAATTAGTCTTAGATTTGAATTAAAAGGGGTCAATTAAGCTCAATTAACCTCAATTAATTAATTAATCCCTAGATTAGTGTGAAAGTGTAAAGATACACTTTACAACACCCTAAATAAGGTACAATTAAGTCCATTTGGTTTAAAAGGGCCCTAAACTTAATGTGAATGTTAAAACACATTACAACACTAAATCAAGGCAAGATTAGGTTCATTTTAATTTTCCTAATTATTCCCAAACTAAGGAAAAGGGATACTTTTTTCACTAAAGAAGACATTCAAGGCACTTATGTATGCAACAATGAAAAAAATACACAATCATACAATGTCAATGACCAAAAAGAAAAGGAATTCAGATCAAGCATCAATTGTCCAATGTGATGTGGAACATGTCTCAACTGTTTGTCCAAGATAAGGGGGAGGATCAAGCCTTAACTGTCCAACGTGATGTAGAACATGTCTTAGTTGTTTTTCCAAAGAAAATTCAAAATTATAACTCGATGTCCACTATGCAAACGACATGCACTCACTTCGGGGTAGTGGAACCTAGAGCCATCCACTAGGTGAGTTTTCCCTTAGGAAGGTGGCTTAGTGTGAAATTCATGCCTTTGTGTCGGCTCTCACTATACTTACCATACCAAAGCTATCCCTCTAATAACTCTAATAGGGTGCCACTCACATTCCTATTTTTTTCTTAACAAGGTGTGTTATGCTAAGCACCAATGCATATGGCAAGGCTCCACAAGCATAAAAGGTTTGTTATGCTAGGTGGCCTTGAATCAAGGTTTTGAGCTTCACAAGGTCAACAAGTTGTATTATGCCAAACACTTATGAATATTATGTCTAGGTTTTTGTTCAATGGGATTTCACTTCATTCATGCAAGGTATTCTTCTTAGGGATCATTGTGCCTAATGTATCCAAGAGAGGAAAAATCAAGAGTAAAAGATTCACAAATTAGGGAATGTAGTGTGTTGCATCACCACTAAGAGGAAAGTCATATGAAAAGAAATATCACTCTTGGAGGACATCAAACCCAATGACACCACCGAGGAAAGGACGTATCACAAGAAAAAAAAATCACACCATGAAACATGCAAAAATGTCAAAAGATATCATCGATGTATGCCCCCACTTTAAAGTGGTTGCTAACACCATTGTTGTGGGAAATTGCTTTAAATTAGCCAATGTTTACTCCTAAGACATGAGATATTTCCTCAAAAAACCATATGCCAAGTCATATGTTTCCAAAATAAAGCTATGCCATGAAAAAAGAGGGAGGGGTTGCCCCCAAAAATACATAAGAGATCTATGGTTTCGAGGTTAGTATGTCTTTGCTACAATGTTATTATAGAGCTCAAAAACATCATCATTCCCAAAATACTCATAGAACTAGAAGAATGACACATAAGGAGCAAAAAAAAAAAAATATTTTGGGTCAACATGGAAGAGATCTAAATTTCTCAACGCCTTGCGTCATCCCAAAAGGAAAACACAAGACAAGTGAAAAAGGATAAAATTTTTACAGCATATAGAAGAATGTAGATATATATAGAGGAATGTAGAGAAAGAGAGAGAGATACATCAAATGAAACAACACAGGGGATCAAATTACGCACATGCAATCACATAAAGAACAATGAAAAATAAAACAATGAAAAATACTAGTAAGGAACATGCAAGTCAACCTATAGCAGGTCATCCATATCCCAATCTTGATTGGTATAAATAGAAGGCAGAAAAATAACCAAAGGGAAAACATAAAGTGCCAAACTAGGGGAAGCACCAAGTTCAACACTCTTTTTAGGAGATTTTTCATTTAAGCTCATAGAAGAGGAAAACAATGAATTCAACTCATTATGCACTTGTTCATCAATCTTTGAAAATCAATGCCATTGTCTAGATTAATCACAATAGGAGGTTGAATGATAATGTATCTCGAAGGTTCTTGTTTATGTTGCAGTGAAGGGATAGAATCATCATGCATTGCTTCAAGAAAGTTTGGATTTTTATTTTCTATGTTGCTCTTCTCTTCCTTAGTTTTTAACATATGAACAATAGCACTATGTCTACACCTACACTCCCTATCATTTCGATTTCATTTTAATCTTTTTTCAATTTTTGTTTGTGTAGGAGCGGGTTTGTCAATCATAGGTTTCTTCTCTTCCCTTTGGGGAGGAATGAAAGGAACCATAGGAGTTTGTTCAACCACTTTCTCTTTAGCTTTGTAAAAAAAATTGATTTTAGGAGGCACAATGGGATTGTTTTTATTATCTCATGGTATCTTATAGAAATGGTAGGAGGATTTGTCATAGGAAGGGTTTTTGGTTCAATCACAATTTCGTCAAGGATAGGTTTCTCAATCACAAGTTGTGGCATGTTTCTAAGGGATAATTTTGTTATGAGCTTCACCTTAAAATTTTGATATGATTTGAAAATTTAGTCCTCATGAGGTCAAATAGTTTCAATAGGCTCAGGCCAAAATAAATGCAATGAAAATTTCCCTCGAGAAGACACAAGATTAAAGCCACTATGATGCACTATAAAGATTTCATTGCCAAGGGGAAATTTTAAACATTTATGCACAACTGATGGGACAACATTCATGGAGAAAATCCATGGATAGCCTAACTTTACATGAAATTGATCCAACAATGGGATGATGGTGAATAAGGCATTTAATGTTTTTGGTCAAATTTTTAAAGGGATATTTATCAAGCCCATCATAGGACAAGCAAAACCATTATGTCTTTTGATCCATGCTTTCGTTTTATCATATGTGTCTTGATAGATTTCATGCACAAATAGGAATTCTTCAGTGATCATATTCTCTACAAAGATGGGATCAATTAATATCCCATTGGTAGGCTTGTCATTGATTCTTCCAACTATGTAAAGAGGACCATTGTGTGCATGTTTAAGTATATCATTTTGTGAGATAGCAATATCAAGAGGCATTTTGGTTGAGCCCTTACGAGGTATATCTTCGATAAAGTTGAATGAGGCATGTATATTATTATTCTCTTGTTTGTTTAAGTTCTCATGAAGGAAACAACTAAGACTATTGACAATTTGTGTTATGTTTCCAATTTTAAGTGCTTTCCTTAGATTTTGTAAAGTAGGAATCATACTAATGTCTATTCTTTCAGTAAGGATAAAGTCTTGTAAGTTTTCCAGGCTTTCATCTAGTCTTTTTATGTCTTCTTGTGAGAAATTAACATCATGCACATTGGTTATAGGAAGGGAAGTCATGGGAAATGAGGTATGCATACTATGATCCATAGGGGGTTGATTATCAACACTATTAGAGATTTAGAAAACCCAATATCCACAACAAATGGTGTATCACAAGATTCCATGAGTCTTGAACTATGTATCATAGTAGTATTACTAATAGGACACCAAGTTGTAAAGCTCATACAAGTTTGACAAACTTAGTGTGCAAACCCAAAATAGAAAGAGGCTTAAAATGCAATGCAATGACCTATAATGTAATGTGTAAATGCAATTTTAAGACTCTAAACAAGGTAATTTTCTAATTACACTATGAAACAATCTTGTAAATGCAATTTCAAATCACACAATGCACTAAATGTACCAAATTAAGCTAGATATGATCAAACTAATGAAACGGAAACTTAACAAACTGAAATAGAAAACTCACAGCAGCAAACAAAAGCACCTAAATGAATATTTTAATTTCAAGAAATGTAAATTATAGCCTGATCAAGGACTCATTTTCCCTATGGAGAATGGGTCTTGTTACTATATTTTCACCTACAGGCTCAATCAGGAAGAGCCATCTATGTTTCAAAATGAATGGTACATTTTTATTAAACCTTTTATGTTACATTTAGTTATACAAATGAAACAAATTTACAAGATTACAAGAATGAAAATTTTTTACATTCATACAAGTGAATGAGACAAAATATTTTACAATCTTTTTTGAAAAATGTAATCTTTATTGAATGTAATTAGATACATGTGTCTCACACAACAAGTCGTGAGACTAACTTTTCCTTGATACAAATAAAGACAAATTAATACATGAATAAATAAAGGAAAATAAATGTGCATGTAAGAGGGATGACCAATCATTGCCTGAATGACTAGTTAATCCTTGTCTTGCTTCAATGTTGTCCTTGTTGCTTGCCCTTCCTAATTTCCTTGTGCTCCTATTCGTACAATATTCAAGTAATGTATTAGAGTTGTACTCTAAGCAATGAAGGGTCATAACCATACATGATCATTTATATCATCTACCTATGCATGTATTAACTCATCTCCATGTGTATTAAAGATCAATGAATTCCTTAGGTGTCTTGGAAAATCATCTATTCAACATACACACAAAAGACATGCATTTTACTTTCTAATATGTTTGCTTCATGTGCAGCTATAGATACAATCATCTATCAGATTAAATATGAGTGGAGATAAATGTGTCTCCCATGAGGGTTGAGCCCAACTCATTATTTATGCACAACTTTTTAAATGCATTTTAGTGCATTCAATGCAAATTACAATAACAATATTTGCTCATTGAAATAGTGAGTTGAAATGTAAATGAAGCTACAGTGCCATTGCAATTCATGAGGAAGGTTATACAGTAGCATAAGGAGGAAATGATCTTGAGCAGTGATAGCCAACATGATAATGAAAGCAACATTTTTCCTATTAGAGCACAATGGCCTTTAGAGAGATAGTTATGAGTTTTCATCATTAAAGGGGGAATATATTTTGTGACATTCATGAATCTTGTCTAACATAGCTGATTTACAGTCTTAATATTACAGGGTGATATGGTTAATGACTGTCATATAGGAAAATGATAGTGATTAGTACAAACATCAAAGTAATAAATACAAAAGAAATGATCATATTATACTCATTTCAAGAATGATGTATTGGGACAGTTATAGATACACAGTGGTCATGAAAATAGTAATATGAGCTATATGCATTAGCTATCTCTTCTAAAAAAAACAATGATTTCTAGATTAAGATCGAGAAAGGAAAAAATATGCACCCAGCATAACCATAGTTCTAAAACCAGTTACAAAAAGCAGTCGCAAATAGAATATAAAGTACTTTGAAGTAAATATAGATCTTCTTCAAATTTTTGAAACTTAGTGATCTTATATATATCAGGGTTTCAAACTTAAAACAATAATAGAGACATTGTGATTGAAAGCTTAACAGAGATCATTGTGAAGGAAAATAAATTGATCCCAGAAGGTTCTTATTTGTGCAATAATAAATAGCCATAGCTATAAGTTTCCCATAAACAGAAAGTGAAAGTTTCAAAAAGCTTGGAGCTACAAGAGTGTAAGACAACATTGTTCTTTTCTATCCAAATGTAGAACAAGGGTTTTATATGCAATAAAATCACAAAAAAAAAAGAATAGATACCCAAAGGAGCCACAGAGGGAGAATGTAGCATGCTTATTTATGAAGAATACAAGTTCTTGTAAAAGATGCACACCCACAACTTGGGGTTTTTTATTTGTTTCAGATCATGGCTAAAAGTGCCAAAATAGAGCATAGTGATAAAGTTTGGCGTTTTCCACAATCATGGCTTTGGGTTATGACATTTGTTCACAAAGAGAGGAACCTAAAATTCCAAGTAAATAGAGAATAATCAGGACTGCATATTTTTGGAGACCTAAAATCTATATTCTATAATTACATTCGTTTCTATGCAATACACAGAAATCAACTATTTTAAGCATTTATTTGTGAAATGAGTAGGAGAATGCATTTCCATACATGAAAGAAGGTAAGTACAAAGAAATGAATGAGAAATACACAAAGAATGTAAAACTATCTTTAGATTTATATGAGGAGAACACTTGAAAATACAGAGGAAATTCAAAATGTAGAAAAAATGCAGGTTTCCTCAAGTACCCAGGAGAGCCCACGACCTGTAAGAAAATAAAGCAAGGCAGCATTAGGAGTTTAGAGGCATGAAACAAATTTTGGCTTAGACTCGAGCTCATTCTTTCAAAAAATGATTCAGATACAAATTCCATGGCGACCCAGAAGAGAAAATGATCCTAGAACAACGTGAGAAAGCTCAACTATGATGGCTATGGGAATACAATAGGAAATAATATCCTTCACCAATATTTCAAAAGGAAAACCCATAATCTTGTTTTGCTGAAAATAATGTATAGATGCATATGTTTTTTACAGGAGGAAACCTTACCCATGCATTTTTTATGTTGGGAAATCTTCATAAAAGCCTTATCAGGAAGCCCTCATGGTGGGGTGACCCTCAGCCATGGAAGAGATCACAAAAAATAAAAGAAACATTCAGAAAATGGGTAAGAGATTACTGAAAGCCACGACTTGTGAGGCCTGAAAATCATGAATAGAGGTTTTTTTATCCATCTTTTGTTATCAATGAAACTTACCACTTTGTTTCTAAAGAAAGAATCATCAATTTCAGTGCAAAATTTCCTTCTGTAAGTTGTAAAAAAATCCATCAAAAAACTTTACATAAAGCTTTAGGAAAACCTCATAGACTAGCGGGGGACTTAGCTTCATCCAGAAGCTTCAAAAAGTAAAAATGAGGAAAATAAAGCATTTATTGCTTTTGAGTTAGGGTTGAAACCCTATTTTTTCCATTGATATGTGGACAACTAATACCCACACATTTTTCATTCCTTTCTTAATACTTTTCACTTAAGAAAAAGTCTTTTGTTCGATACATGAAGGTTTTGGTATTGTATCTTTGCATAATTTATATTGTAAAATGCTAAGTCTTAAAGGTGTATTATAAATATTTTGACTTAGTGTTCTTCTAAAATGCAAAGAAATAGGAACATTGCTATTATGATAATATCATGAGGGAATGGAAGATTTTCTTCTATTTATGATTGAGAGAGCATATTGGGAGGTTGTTTGCAGTTTGCAAACATTAGGAAGGTATCTAGGGGTGGTTGTGAAAGGTTGAGAGACATATGGAGAAAATTTAGGATTTTGGCTTAGTTTGAAGCATTTTTAGAGATGTTTTATGGTTTGATTAAGTCTTGCATGACTTTTTCAAACATTATGAGTTTTTTTGGAGATAGATTTTGTTGCTAAATCTTAGGATTTTGATCGCATACGAGTTCATGAAGGTTCTAGAACCTATTTTGGTGGAACTCATGTACTTAGTCTTTTGGCTACTTAGCCATTTTTGTAACTCATTTATAAGGGAGTTCTGAATTATGAAAATTTTGGAGACAATGACTTTGAGAGTCCTTTTACAGATTTTGTGCATACATTTTGTGACTCTGTTTACTTGACTTGAATTCAGAAAAGTCCTTGGATATCAACATTTGAAACTTTTTCCTTCTTGTTCTTGTAGAATTGTGTGTTATTAAGGTGATTGATCAAATCATTTGTGAGGTAATTTAACCTCCTTATTATTTTGTCTCATTTCATTCCTTTTCTACAAAATTTATCTTTTATGCAGGTTAGAAATAGTGTTAAATAATTGTGCATCACTTTCAGATTGTGAAAATTATCTTTTCTTTATGAAAGTTATGGCCAGTTTAAGCCCTTATTACTAAAATATTTATGCATAAAATTTACTGTAAAAGGTTGTGCAAGTGTTTTGTTTCATTCTTTGAGAAGTGACTCTCCTCTGAATTTTTAGGTTTTTTTCCAGTTAGGTGTATCACCATAGGGAACACCATTTACCAATTTTAGTTTTAATCATTTTCATCAGTAATCCTTCTCCATTTTCCTTACAAAGATCAGTAATTAGGTGATAACACATAGGAATCCGACCTTCTTCAAAGTTTGACCTCTGATTATTCATAGTCCCATAATGTTAGAGGTCTTCCCATGTTTCACTAGGTGACTGAGTTCTTACAACTTAGTAAGTGTGTTAAACTTCGGTGATAACAGGTCCTAGATGAGGTTTTGAAACTGATTTTTAATAGATTTTTAGGTGTTTTCCAATTGTTTTCCAATTCAAGTATGCTACAGTAAGTTTTAGGTTGATTTTCAATAGAATGCAATGTGAAATTTAAGTGAAAAATGTGACAAAATGAGGAGCTAAATAACCTAGTTTGATATGTGATTTTATTTCAATTTTCAAATGCAAGTTTACATGATGTAAATGATATGCAATATAACTGATTTTTGTATTTTTCATATTTAAAGAATACAAAATAATGCAATCCTAAAACCCTAGATGAGATGCAAATTTAAATGCAAACTAAACACCCTAAATGATATCTAATTCAATGCAAATGAATGCAAGATCTAAATCTAGGATGAAAAGCACTCCAAAATCAAAAAAATACAATGCTCAAATATTTAGGTTCACCAAAATGAAACATAGGAAAATATATAGGTTAACCAAAATGTAATCAAGATGATTAACCTAATTTCACTAGTACTTCATTCAAATATGAGGGTTATAATGCATAAATGAGTTAAAAAAATTGAACTTAACCCAAATACCACTCAAAAGGAAAGTTTTAAGAGGGTTAAATGTTGTGTACCTATTGCAAAAAGTGCTTTTTTAGGCCTCACTAAGGACTCATTCGCCCTATGGTGAATGGGTCTTGGCTAGGGTTCTAGAAAATCAAGTTTTGGGTTATGTTCTCCAATGTCCACACTTGCAAATCCCAGTCAAAAATTGTTGGAAACCTAGAAATAAATCTTGTAGCTTAGTTTCTATGATTTGACAACTTTTTTAGCAACTTCGACAACTTTTTCAATTTTTCTTTCCAATTGATCTTCAACCTAAAACCTATAATCACACATCAAAGAGGAGAAAAATGTTGTTTTGTGAGGGAATAGGGGTTTTCCTTGGTCAAACCCTTTTTTGGTAATTAAACCTTGTAATGAAACAATGCATAAAGGAATGATGAATGAACAAATCTATGTAACAACTCACCAAACCTCAATAGAAACCTTGGAGTAAAAATATGCAAACTAGCATGAAGTGGCCTTAATGTATGTAGATCTTGATCACAACACTAGTAGAATTTGGAAAATAAATGCTACATGACTAAAACTAGTATTATTTGGAAAATAAATGACTAATTTGGTCATCAGGTAAAATCACAAATAAATGACTAATATCAAAAAAAAAATTGACTAAATAAATGACAAATATTAGACAAATAAAAATTAATAAATAAATGACTAAATAAATAACTAAATAAATGTGCTCATTATTAAAATCTTGGCTATAATTTTTATTTTAATAAACATACTCTAAAACCTTCTTCAAAACCTTATTTTCAATTGTAGCCCGCCATAATTAATAATAAAATATTACAAATAAAATTAATAATAAATATTTTTTGTGCAATAAATATTTTTTTTTGTGGTGTCATCATATGAACACCAAAGTTTCTTCTAAATTGACGAAAAACCACCAAATTATAAAAATTAACAAAAACCATAAGAGAACCTAAAAAACTAAAACCCAAAAACCTTGAAAAATAAAAAATAAGCAAAAGGAAGAGAAAAAACAAAAAATAAGAATAAACAACCAAATAATCTAAGAGGAAAAAGGACAAAAAAAAAATTATAAGTATAATTTTCATTTTAATAAAAATACTCTAAAACCTCCATGAAGACCTTATTTTCAATGTAGCCCACCAAAATGGAGCAGTGAGACAAAACCTATAGCCCGCCAAAATGGAGCAGTGAGTCAAAACCTTATTTTCAAGGTAGCTCACCAAAATGGAGAAGTAAAGCACCCTTGATTTTGGATTGCAACCTCTACCCATTTTTTCGCATCAAACATGATTTGTGCAAAATCTTGTGGTAAGTCACTTTCCATGGTTTCAGTTAATTTTACTTTTCAAATATGTACATGGTCAGGCCACATGATCCATATGATCCATTATTTTTAATAATTTTACTAGTTGCTTGTTGACTAACAATGATTATCTTCTTTTTTAGGCTAATTATGGAAATGCAGATCCATCTTGTGTTGCAAAAGTTAAGGATTTATATAGAGAACTTGGAATCGAGGCATATTTATTCTTTTCTTTTCCATTATGAGATGTTAAAAGTTATCTTTTCTTTTCAAAGTTTCCACTATCAAATTGCATAGTTCATAGGAGAACTTACTTTTATCTATTAAAATGATATTAAGGGACATGTAGATTGAGTTGTCTATACAAATTTCAGAATTTGAACTCTTAAAATTACCACACTTTTTGAGGGGGCATGCAAATCACTTTTGAAGTTGAGTGTAAAAAATAGAGTAGCACGTAAAGAAAAAGGATGAACAATAATAAAGTGAAAAGTGGCTCTTCTTATATCAACCATGTAGAGTACAATGAAAGGAGTGTAGGGATGGTAGGGGTTTAATGTTTACAATGCAATGGAATAGTAGTTCACTTGTATAGTATATGTCATCCTACAATGTTTCAGAACTCTTACTGAATTCCCAAAAATAGGAGTTCCCAAATGACAGCAACAACAGGAGCTGATTCATAGGCCCTATGAAAATCTCTAACTTTTTGGCTCCCCTTTGATACTTTTTTGCATACTTATAGATTACATCTCCATCATTAATATGGACTGGAAGGGTTGAAAGGGAACATGTTATTATTTTCCATTTATTGGGCAATAAAGAGTTTGAAGTGACTGAAATAATCAAATGTAGCTCTTTACTATAAATTCTTTATTCTCATTCGGTTGTTAATATATCCAGATATAAACCATGATGACTTAAATTAGAACTAGAAGAAATCTCATGAAAACTACAAGAAGAGATCAGTGATTAGATGAGTCATGGAAATGAAACCAACTCCATAAGCCACAATAAACAAAATATGCAATGCAAATGAGAATACAGGCCTTCAAAGGATTTGTCATGGATAAAGAATCATCCTCCCTTAGATCTCTTCTAAGAATGCCTGAAAGCTCTTCATTTATCCACAATATCCACATGCTATGAGCTCTAATACAAAGATTGTGCATAGTTCTTCTCAGTTTATTCAATTTGGTGCTATTATTTTTATCCTATGATTCAAGCTTCAAACCAACCCCTCTCATTAGTATTTGTCTTCCAGAACTGTCTAGAAGAGGGTAATCAAAATTAGTATTGGAGTATCTAAAAGTTGAAGATCTTTTCCCTCAAATTGAAGCTTTGTTGTCGACAAACTAGAGCTGAGAAAAGCCAAGAACTAGTGGAATGGAAGTTGAATGAAAACTAAGAGCAACTAAAATCCTTCCTAAGAAAAGTGCCCTTTCCACTATAACTATCAGTTCTAGTGTCTCCTTGTTCATTTTTTTGGCATCTCCTCATTTTTCATTTCTTGATAGAGAGCTTCTAAAAGATGTGCAAGATGTTCTTCAATCTCAACAATAAATGTTGAGATAAAATGGAAGCATTTCTCTTTCAAATAAGGTGCTAAATCATTTATCCTTGAAGGAGATTTATGTGTATGAAGAAAACTTAGGAGGTCTTCCAGAATATTCTTGGACCCCTCATCTATGGTATCTTTTATTTGACTAGCCTCAGTTCCAAAATAAGCATTTAGGTGACCAAACTAGTCTTCATCATTTGTCATCATAAATCTAAAACTCAACACAGGTAAATTGACACTTTTTAGGTCCCCTCTCTTGACAAGCCAACCCTCACTAGTAGTTAATTTGTGCAAATGGGTTTCAACATCTTTGTAACTTGCTAGAGATGTAACTATGGCTTCAAGGTATTTACCAACCTTAACTCTAGTTGACCTCCACCCTCGTGCTCTTGTTTCAATTTAGTTTCTTCCCAACCCTACAAATCATAGACTAATAAATGGTAAGCCTTGAAATCATGGAACAAAAAACTACAAGAGATGGAGCAAGCATACAACATTAAAATTGTGACTTACAACAGTAAAGAAAAGAAGCAGTAGGCAATTTGATATACAATCAAAAAAATGGCATTTTATGAGGCTGCCTTAAGGAAGCAAATTAAAAATTAAATAAAATATGCTTCAAATTCCATTTAAATGTTCAGTTGTACAGTAGATGTCATCCTACTTTGTTTGAGAACTCTTACTGAATTCCCAAAAATAGGAGTTCCCAAATGACGCCAACAACAAGAGCTGATTCATAGGCCATATGAAAATCTCTAACTTTTTGGCTCCCCTTTGATACTTTTCTACATACTTACAGATTACATCTCCATGATTAATATGGACTAGAAGGGTTGAAAGGGCACATGTTAGTCTTTTCCATTTATTGGGAAATAAAGAGTTTGAAGTGACTGAAAGAATCAAATGTAGCTCTTTACTCTAGATGCTTTATTCTCATTCAGTTATTAATATATCCAAATATAAACCATGATGACTTAAATCAGAACTAGAAGAAATCTCATGAAAACTGCAAGAAGAGATCAGTGATTAGATGAATCATGGAAATGAAACCAACTCCATAAGCCACAACAAACAAAATATGCAATGCAAATGAGAATACAGGCCTTCAAAGGAGTTGTCATGGATAAAGAATCATCCTCCCTTAGATCTCTTGTGAGAATGCCTAAAAGCTCTTCAGTTATCCACAATATCCACATGCTATGAGCTCTAATACAAAGATTGTGCATAGTTCTTCTCAGTTTATTCAATTTGGTGCTATTATTTTTATCCTGTGATTCAGGCTTCAAACCAACCCCTCTCATTAGTATTTGTCTTCCAGAACTGTCTAGAAGAGGGTAATCAAAATCAGTACTAGAATATCTAAAAGTCAAAGATCCTTTCCCTCAAACTGAAGCTTTGTTCTTGACAAACCAGAGCTGAGATGAGCCAAGAACTAGTGGAAGGGAAGTTGAATGAAAATTGAGAGCAACTAAAAGCCTTCCTAAGAAAAGTTCCCTTACCACTATAATTGTCGGTTCTAGTGTCTCCTTGTTCATTTTTTCTGGCATCTCCTCATTTTTTATTTCTTGATAGAGAGCTTCTAAAATATGTGCAAGATGTTCTTCAATCTCAACAATCAATGTTGAGATAAAATGGAAGCATTGCTCTTTCAAATAAGGTGCTAAATCATTTATCCTTGAAGGAGATTTATGTGCATGAAGAAAACTTAGGAGGTCTTCTAGAATATTCTTGGACCACTCATCTATGGTATCTTTTATTTGACTAACCTTAGTTCCAAAATAAGCGTTAAGGTGACCAAACCATCTTCATCATTTGTCATCATAAATCTAAAACTCAACCCAGGTAAATTGACACTTTTTAGGTCCCCTCTCTTGACAAGCCAACCCTCACTAGTAGTTAATTTGTGCAAATGGGTTTCAACATCTTTGTAACTTTCCAGAGATGTAACTATGGCTTCAAGGAATTTACCAACCTTAACTCTCTCACACAAATCTGCAAATCCATCAACTATTATTTGTTTCATCCTACTAACAAACAGATTTCAAAAATTCATCCCACAGACTCTTTGAGTGCTTCAAAACAATCTCACACATGCATTGGCATGGAAACTCAACATTTGAACCAAAAACCATTTTTAGCCACTCCAAGCTCCCTTCAAATGCATCCAGACTATCCAATGTTTCTCTGATCAATGTCTCATTCTCTTGCAAGTTCCTTGCCACTTTTCACAAGATCAAGCAAATACTTTCCCCCAAGCCTATCTGCAGAGAGAATATCATATGCACATGTCTTAAGCCATGCTAAGCAAGACTCTGATATAAATTCACTCGGAAAAATCATCATGGTAGCTTGTAGCTTCTCTCTATGATATTTCCACAACTGCACCTCATTGTCTAGGTTTGGAATCCCACCAAACAACTGTGATTCAGTTGACACTACCAACACAGTCTTATAAAAAAGAGGAAAATCGTTTAGAACCTCCAAGAAGAGTTCCCCAACTTGACATAGTGTTTACCTATATGACTCTTACCACATTACAAAAAATGGAATTGACTGTCCCCACCTTATTGGTCTATCAGCCAGACATGTCTTTTGATTCTAGCAATGCGTCGATGGTTCTATTTTTTCATCGGTGTGAGGATCTTCTATTGGTGGGATGAGGTCTCCTGTTTCTACGATGGTCCAATGGGGATGTCGTACAAAATCCCCATCGGACCATTGCAAGAACAGGAGACCTCATCCCACCAATAGAAGATCCTCACGCTAATGAAAAAATAGAACTGTTCCACTTACGACATCCCCATCGAACCATCATGAGAATAGGAGACATCGTCTTGCCGATAGAAGATCCTCACGCCGATGAAAAAAAAAAATCATTCCACCAACGACATCCCCATCGAACCATCATGGGAATAGGATACCTCATTCCGTTGATAGAAGATCCTCACACCAATGAAAAAACAAAACTGTTGATGCATTGTTGGAACTAGAAGACACGTTCGGATGATAGAACCCTTGGTGTGTGAATTCTTCTAGCCATTTCTGTTAGAATGAAGCAAATGGAGTTCATGGGGTTTTTTTTAGATGATTTGGAAAATTTGGTTTGGAACCAAATAGAGTTGAATGGGTGTTTCAAACTCAATCAAATCTTGTTTATAATAGCCCAACATGAAGACAAGTGTACTTAGAAGATTGGGATTTCTTTTTTGATCATCATGATTTGGTTTAGAGCCAAGAAATTGAAGAAAAATGGTGATAATGAACAACAGGGTAGGGGTAGAAAATGTGTCAGGCTGTTTTGGGAAAAACATGCCTTAAACATTAGAGACCTTTAAATTTGGGAAAATATTTTGAGAGGTTCCTTGCAAAATCCATTTTGTGCACATTCTTCAATCAATCATTTCATTCCATGAGATGACATCTCTTTGAGGCATTATGTCAAAAAATTTAGGTGTTTTGTCTATAATTCCACATCTTGCATATATTTTCTACCAGAGCATATCCAACTATAAAATCCAAGTATCTTTTTAATTCCTCCATCTTTCATCAATTTCTTTACTATTTGAACCTCATATAGATGTTTTAGAGAAGAACATAAGTTGCAGCATTTTTAGGATCCAACTAAAAACATGGATGGTTGATCAACCATGCACACCTAATGGTCAACTATATATGTAAATTGTAATGCAATAAGGGGTACTAACATGTGAATTATGTGCAGCCCTCATCCACTAAACTTGCATGAGTGCATGCACCTAGAACCAAAGCAAAGCTTACAATGTTAGGATGTATTCCAGAGTGCTTCATTAATTCAAATATTTTGAGAGGTTCCTTGAAAAATCCATTTTGTGCACATTCTGCAATCAATCAGTTCATTCCATGAGATGACATCTCTTTGAGACATTGTATCAAACAATTCAGGTGTTTTTTCTATGATTCCACATCTTGCATATATTTTCTACCACAACATATCCAACTATATAACATCCATGTATCTTTTTAATTCCTTTATCTTTCATCAATATATTTACTATTTGAACCTCGCACAAATGTTTTAGAGAACATAAGTTGCAGCATTTTTAGGATCCAACTAAAAATATGAATTGTTGATCAACCATGCACACCTAATGATCAACTATATATGTAAATTGTAATGCAATGAGGGTTACTAACGTGTGAAGTATGTGTAGCCCTCATCAACTAAACTTGCATGACTACATGCACTTAGAAGCCAAGAAAATATTACAATTTTAGGATGTGTTCTAGAGTGCTTCATTAATTCAAATATTTTGAGAGATTCCTTGCAAAATCCATTTTGCGCACATTCTGCAATCAATCATTTCATTCCATGAGATGACATCTCTTTGAGGCATTCTATCAAACAATTCAGGTGTTTTGTCTACAATTCCACATCTTGCATATATTGTCTACCAGAGCATATCTGACTATAACATCTAGGTATCTTTTGAATTCCTCTATCTTTCATCAATCTCTTTACTATTTGAACCTCGTACAGATGTTTTAGAGAAGAACATAAGTCACAACATTTTTAGGATCCAACTAAAAATATGAATGGTTGACCAACCATGCACACCTAATGATCAACTATATAAGTAAATTGTATGCAATAAGGGTTACTGAACCTGCATGACTACACACACCTAGAACTAAAGCAAAGCTTACAATGTTAGGATGTGTTCCAGAGTGCTTCATTAATTCGAAGATTTTGAGAGGTTCCTTGAAAAATCCATTTTGTGCACATTCTGCAATCAATCATTTCATTCCATGAGATGACTTCTCTTTGAGGCATTTTGTCAAACAATTCAGGTGTTTTGTCTATGATTCCACATCTTGCATATATTGTCTACTTAAGCTAGTTTTTCCTATAGTTGTTATTTTGTGTTTTCAATGTTGTAGAGTAAAATTTTCCTATATGCCTGAATGTCTTTTTTCATAAAATAAAGTTTATACTATGCTCCCTCCAGTTTCAGGGATGGGGATGATAGGGGATGGTGGGACGTGTTTTTGGTATGGGGGTACTTTTGGGTCATTTTTTAGGGGATGGTAGGCGATGACTATAAAAAATAGGGTAATTTTTAAAAATATAGAAAAATGTCAAATATTCATATCAAAACATTGATAAAGCATTCATCATAGGCATTGTAGAAGATTAATACATAACATTAGACTTGAATTGAGATTTCACATAAGAATTGACAAACAAAGTAACAAAATTCAAATTCTTTTATTGTCAATGTGCATACATATTAAATAAGAATTATAACAAAATCCCAAGGCTTCAAGTTTCAACTATAAAATGACAAAAACATAGAAAATATATGGTTGTCCCTAATCAATAAATGCAACCGGTAGGTTTGTATCAAAATTGGAGCTCAAGTTTGTGTCACTGTCAGATGCAAAGGCAAGGGTAATTTTTTGGGTCCCCCAAGTCCCTGAAAAATTTTCGGGATGGGGATGGGGGTACCAAGGTAGGGGACAGGTCCCCATGGAGCACTGAGTTTATATGGCTTGGGGTTTCAAGGTGGGGTTTTACCTAACCACAAAAAACCTCTATGGTTGGGATAGAGGTATACACCCCTCTTGCTGATTAAACCTTATCCTCTGCTAGAGACCTTTGGGTGACTCCTAACAATGGTACTATGATGGATTGAGGGGGAAAATAGTAATAGAGGTTGTTGTGACAGTAAAGTGAAGGTTGGTATGTAAACTATTTAAGTCTTGTCAGATTCTAATCTAGAATCTAGAGGCACCAATTAGGCAAACCCTAGTCTGAGCCTTCATAAAAGAGTTTGCAATACCAATACATAAATGTAAAAATGTATTTGATTTTGACTTGTATATCTGAATAGCTCTATTTCTTCTTGAATTCAACATTTAAAAACTAGTGCAGGAGCACTGAGGTATTTGTGAAATTTTGATTCATGGAGGTCTTAGGTCAGTTTGATTTTTGAGTCTAGAAGTCATTAATAAGGTCATGATTGACCAATTCATATTGTAAGCATGTGCAGGAATAATGAAGAGTGTTGGATTTGGTGGCATAGCTGTGAGAGGTTGGTAATGTCATTTTTCAATAAACCCTACCCCAAGCTAGTGTAAAGTGAGGGTTTTTAGTTATAGAGGTTAGATGAGAGTTTTCCCATCTAAAAATTGTTGATTGATTGTTGAGTGGTTCATTGTGAGATAAAGTCAAAAAATTGGGTCTGCAGACCTACTAGATGAGTTGAAGAGTTTTTGCAAAGGAGTGATTTGGAAGAGTTTTGTGAATCAGTTGGTTGTTTGAATCAACTTGTTTTGTGATGATTTGTTCAAAGCCAAATTGCTTTGCATCAAAAACTTCCCATCATATTGAAGCTTGATGGGAAGAAGGGTCCATTGAGAGAACTCAAGGGGTGTTACTTGCTAGGAGGAGAGAGGTTGTGGAGTACTTGTTGGCTTGAACAAGTGACTGAGCTCACCTTCCTTGTATTGAAGAGGATGTACCGGGTATGTATTTCCTCAATCAGGATTAAATTATAACTGATGGTTTTGTGATGAGATGGTGTTGATGACAAATCATATAACTGTGATAGTTGAAATTATTTTGGTGGTCATATGACATTCTTTTTTAGAACATTTATAAAGAAAGTATAGATTAAAGTTTGTTGTGCAGAAGTAGTGAGTAGGCTACATTCCTCTGCTTGCCTCAAATCTTGATTTGGGTGATGAGGACAGAGGTATAATGCCTTTTGTTACCTCACACTTGTTCCTTCTATTACCTCACACTTGTTCCAGTCATGTAATCACCTTGATGACTGTTACCTCACCCATGTTCCAGTCATGTATTTACCTTGATGACTGACTAACTTGTTTTTAGGGCTTACAACTTACAAGAAAAATGAAGGCCCTTTGACCTTTTAGATCATCTGTGATAATTTAATTACATCAACAAAAAACCATGGAAGGATTTAAGTACTTAGGGTTTTGTTGAAGATATCACTGTACTATTTGAAGATTTTGGTCTGTACCTGTTTTAAGCCAGATGTTATGCTTTTGGCCTTGAGATTGAGTGGGACTCTCAAAACTTACATTTTTTGGTCCTGACAAAAGAATTTTAGTATGATATGGTTAAGATGGTTTGATTGAGAATTTGAGAACAACAAAGGATAAGGCTCAATCTTTTATGTCACTTAAAGATTAGAATAAAGATTATTGGGCAGGACAACTTAAGACCTTAGATTTGCACCAATTATATATTAGCTAGAGACCTGACCTATACCTCATGGAACTCTCCATGACTATAAATATGATCATCAAATTATAAATATATACATTCTATGCAAGACTTATTGGTTTAGTAGATACTTAGGGAATGTGTAAACATGATAGTGAATAGCTTGAACTAGTTAGCTTTATCTACTAGTTACTTCTAATCAACTAAGGACATTTATATTTCAATTTTAAATAAAATTTCAATATTGAACTTCAAATTTTACACAATTGCCACCTACACACTGCACATAAATGGAGGCGCCCTTTTAACACATTTCTTTGATTATGCTTTCATCTCCTTTCACATTTGAGTATACTAACTTATTTTGAAAAACAAATTGATTTCAATGTTCTATCCCATGGCTCAGTTCTTGTTTTTGTGTTGAACAAAAATCAAACACTAAGCTTTAGTGTCATGTTGGATTGTCAGAAAGGTACAATGTGAAAATGGCTTCTTTAGAGTCTTCATTCTATTCTATCTTTGCAACTCTATTCTTTCCAAATTTATTTTTACATACTAATAGTGACCATGAAAAAATTATTGTAGGAGTGGGAGGTTATTCTTACCTATATGAGCCACTTTGGTGGGCAGGCATGATTACCAATAAGTGCTTATTACTTATTAAATCAGGTTTAGGTGACAACTGGAGAATATTAATGTTTGAAAATTGACATAAATTACTTGCATTCAAACTATTAATTTCCTTATTTACAATTTTTTTGAGATTATAGTTGTATGGTTGGAGAGTATATATTCATTGTTTTCAAAATTCATAGTTTATCTGCAGTGACTTCACTGCCAGTACTTAACAACTATTTCAAAATCAAAATTTTCACTAAAAAATACATTCACCATCTTTTACGAATAACTACTAACTATCGTGCAAACCAAAAACTCCTTTTCGTTGCCCACAGTTTTGTAAAACCCCTAAAAACTAACTACATACAGCCAAAAACCTCAAATTCATGGCAGAGGATTGTGTTAACTATAGAGCTGCAGACAAGCTACTCGCCATAGTTTCCATAGAGGTCCCGTTCTTCTTCCTCTTCCTCTGAGGTCGCTACTCAAACTTCTCCAGCTGCTCCAACTTTAGCCGCTTCGCTTCAACCTTTTCCTTCTTTACCACTACCTCAACCTCTATTAATTCCATAATCAATTTCAGAGCCTCCCACCCATGTGCTACTCCCTCTCTCCATCTAGCTTTATGTTTTCCTTCTATCCATTTCACAAAGGGTACATATTTGAATTTTTCTTCATCCTCTTCACTTTCAACTCCCTCACCGATATCCATCTGAACTCCTAGAATCATCCATTCCAATAGTGAGTCTAAGTTGTTCAGATAATCCTTATGCACCAGTGTCTTCATGACCTTTTTCATAACTTCAATCGGCTCTTCCAAATCTAAGACCAAAGCCATTATGAGTGAATAAATGTCCAAATTAGTTATGTACCTGTGCGTGAGTCATCTAAATCATCTTCCTAGAATTAGTTGCACTAACTGCACTAATCGTTCATCTTTGTATAGGAAACACCCCATCTGTCTCTTTACCAGTGGTTCTCCATAAAAGTGTGAGAGTTATTTCTTCATTTTAAGTGTGAAACTAGCATCCATCACCTCTATAGCGATAGAGCCACCACCTCTTGTACACCATTTTCACATCTATTATTTTCCACAGTAGAGGAGCATCGAGTAAGTAATACCTCAAGAATATAATGAAATAATGAAATGAAATAATTTAATAACTTCATTCACATTCCTTTCCATAAATTCTCACCATACGTCAGTCATCACCTCCACTTGACTCCACACACTTCTCTCATTCACTTCAAGAATTAAAACCTACAAGTACTCCATTTTAGAGCTCCCTAAATGCACCACCTGTTTCAGTCTTGTCATCAGGGGAGAACATTAATTTCAAATATCTCGATGATGCCTTAGGATGTCACATCAGTTAGAATAATCATTATCATCGTATCGGTGATACTATGATTTTTATTCCACTGATAGCCACCTTCTCCACCGATGAACAACTTTCCTTAGGTCTATATGTAGGACACCAGATAACATCACCCCGATGCACCCCAACTCCACCAATATACATTATGCACTTGATAATCCATGCTTATATCGGGCCATTGGGGGAATACAAACATTTGTTCCATCGATGTTCATGTGTCACATCGATGTGCTTACTTTTGTTGACTCTATTGGTCTATCAAGGAGAGCGCCTTAGGAGTCAACCCGATAGGGTATTGTTACACAGATACTAGGTTATGAGCTGCTTTCATTGGGCAATCGGCAAGGCTATAATGGGGGTTCCAATGATGAGGCATTCTTAGGCCAATAGTGCTAATTTTTATTTAGGGATGGGGAAATATTTATGGAGCCTCATACTATTATGGTCTCATGCTTACTATTATGCTTTTGATAGATTTTTTCCAAGGGAGTGAACTGTTTGACAAAATGCTTTGGTAGACATGTATGGAAAATGTGTTAGCATAGACAAGGTAGTGAACTGTTTGAAAAAATGTCTCAAAGAATTGTGGTCTCATAGAATGCCATGACAAGAAAATGCAATTGGCAGCTGCTCCTAATTATTAGTTATGCAATGTGAAGTAATTGCATAACTACTTAGGTTGACTTTGTAAAAACTATATTATTGTAATTGAAATTTTATCATCTATCAACATCTAGTTATTAGTTATGCAATGTGAAGTAATGCTTTGAGTTTGAAAAGTGTGCAATGCAATGTAATCAAAGATATGAATATAAACTACATAAATCTATTGTTTACAATTTATTAGTTAAACTCATTATTTTATTTGCTCTCTATATGTCTACGCTATGGAAATGCCTTTCAATTTAAAAAAAAATAGTTTTTATCCCTTGTTCTACAATTTTCTAACTTTTTTTTTAATCTGATTTTTTTGGATTTTTGAATGCATGGGGTTATGTTAGTAGTTCTCTCATATTTCGTGCATGGTAATGTAGTGTTTATATTTGTGGCCTTTGTATCTGATTAGCATGAAGCTAATAGTAACATTGTAATGGTTTTTTAGTAAATTAGATTGATCATTGCAATTATTTTGAACTTTCTTTTTTGAAATTATTTTAACACACACATGCAAGTACTATTTATGTAAGTAATGGTTGTTTTATTATGCAAACAAGGGTAATCATTACCTATGTAATATATTTTGTTATTTTTTTTCTTTTTTGCAGAAATGTATTGATAAAATGAAAGAAGGGGATAAAGTTAGGGAGTCAACATGAAGACAAAATAGATGGAGTTGTTCGTTTGAAAGAGAAAGAGGGAACCTTCACACAATGACCACTAAAATATTTGTAGAAAATGACATAGTTGAACATGTCTATCATGTACTAGTTAATTAATGTTAGACATCTTGGCTCATTGCTTTATGCAGTATTTTGAATGTGTTGTTTAGGGATCTTAATTATCATGGTGCATTTGAAAGAGTTGGAAACTCTTAGACAAATTTGACATTTTTTATTATATTTACATATATACTCTTAGACAACTTTAACATCTTGTAACTTGATATATATATATTTGTATTAATTTTTTTATTACACATTACCTTTATTTATCATGATGTTGAATCAATCTTTTAAGTCTAGCATGTTGTAGCTTGTTCGTATATGTAATATTTTTATTTGCTTTTATGTTTTAGTTCAAGTTTAATATTATGTTAGTTTTGCATTATAAAATTTATGGTACTTAATAAATTATTCATTTCATGACTATATTTACTACCAATTAATGGAAACTAGTAAATAAAAATCACTAAATTAATGACTAAATATATGACTAAAGTAGTGACTAAATTAATTACTAAAATATGACAATTAATTTCTAAATATATGACTAAATTAATGATTAAATATATGACTACCATGACTAAATAAATGACTAAATTAATGACTAAATCAATGACCAAATCAATGACTAAATAAATGACTAAACTAGTTTAGTCATAAATTTAGTGGTGTTATAAATGACTACAAATAAACCACTAAAATAGTCATGTGACTAAAATAAAATAACTAAAAAATATGACTAAATAAATGACTAAATCAATGACCAAATCAATGACCAAATTAATGAATAAATCAATGACTAAATAAATGACTAAAATTGTTTAGTCATAAATTTAGTGGTGTTATAAATGACTACAAATAAACCACTAATAGTCATGCGACTAAAGTTAGTTATTTATATGCATTTTTTAGTAGTTTATTTAGTCATATATTGTTGTTTGTGTACTAGTGCAACACTTGATTAGAACAATGCCTTTGAATAGGATCTCTAATGCTACATCAACACATTAGCTCAACAACATGAATGATGCATTATGCCTTTGACATGATGAAATGAATCTTGATTGCTGCAATATTCCTTCAATAATCTGCCCTTGAATGTCTTAGAAATTGCTCTTGAATGCTCTATAATGGTCTTGTGAAATATTAGGATGCTTGAACTGAAATTTCTAGGTGAAACTAAGTGAAATAGCCTTGTATTTATACATAACTTATGATTAAATCTCAAAATTCAAACATCACAAGCTGACATCAAATCTAGGATTTGAAATCCTTAAAATACCTCTAAAAACATATCCCAAGGAGGGTCCTAGGTCTAAGTGAGGACGCATTTTCCATGTGGCGAATGTGTCCTAGCTCACTTAGTTAGGACACACTTCAGGGATTGTGAAATGTTATGTGAAAATAAGGTTCTAGGACCTAGTGAGGACCCATTCGCCAGGTAGTGAATGGGTCCTAGGTCACTAACCTAAGACACACACCTTCTAAAATTAAGTGTTGTGTAATATCATTCATGAATTTCGGGCTTATCCATTGGAATTTGTAATTAATTAGGCTTGGATTTGAATTAAAAGGTCCAATTAAGCTCAATTTACCTCAATTAATTAATAAAGCCCTCTAGATTAGTGTGAAAATGTAAAGATACACTTTACAACACCCTAAATAAGGAACAACTAAGTACATTTAGTTTAAAAGGGCCCTAAACTTAATGTGAATGTGTAAAACACATTACAACACTAAATCAAGGCAACATTAGGTTCATTTTAATTTATTAATTATTCTCAAACTTAGGAAAAAGGGATACTTTTTTCATCACTAAAATGAGTATGGATGATGATAAAAAAATAAAATTCAGAGTAAAGCTAAAGAAGTTACAAAGGAGATTATTAATGAAATGACAACTAAAGTTGATATAGATGCTACCTAATTTTTGCTTACAGCTCCATCAGGTAGAGTGGGAATGTAGTTTGTAGCTAAAGAAAGAAAGGTACATAAAAATTTCTGCTAATGTTTTGTCATTGCACAAAAGATATTTTCAAATGAAGTATTATGCAAATGTTTTACAATAGAAAAGATATACAATTTGCATAAAAATTGTTGTTTTACTGATTGTACAAAATATGATGTCCCACACAAGTCGTGGGAGTAACTTGTTGGTTATTTCTTATGTTTTACCTATCAATCTGCCAAAACTCAATTATTAGCAATGTGGAGGATTGGCCAACACCTAAGTGAAGCATTTAAAACCCCACTTCTTCTCTTTGGGCTTTGTGAGACCTAGGAGGGTAATCCCATTCATGCTCATAATATCCCTACTTTATCAAGAGCATCTCCAATCACAAATGTATTCCCTAGGAAGTGCAAATAAACCAATATCATTAAAGGTTTGGCAGAGCTCTTACGAAATTGCTACTTATTGTAGGAAACACGTTACTATAGAAGGTTTGTATGGGGTAATTTAAAGTATGTTATGAATTTCTTCCCATTCTAAATCTTTGGCTAAGTTTATTACTAGCTTAGTCAACCACAAGATAAACTAACAGAAAGACCAGTGCCCAATCTAAGGGAACAATGGAGTCATATTTTTCAATCAATCAGTAATACAACTATAATTTAACATCAGTAATTAGGGGACTATTAGCATGCCACTTTGTGGCATCAAACTCTCTACGTTTTAAAGAATTGCTTCCTTACCAAATCCTGTATCCTTTTCCCACAAACTAATGGCCTCATTTTAGAATTAAATCAACTCATTGAATTGAAGTAAAAACAAACCCATTCATTCATTGCAAATGACAGAAGACAAATGAAATAATAATTAACAATTTCATTCATGATTTGCAAGAAAATACACAAGAGAGCACATATTTTAGAACCAATATTTTCTTTCATTACTGATATTGCTTTGTAAAGCTATATTTAAGGTCATCATACAATATGACTTATGCACTAGACTGGCTTCTGATATATTCACTAACTTATCTATTTACATTCTATTTCTCTCCGAGCATAGCTATCACCTAGGACTTTCTTAGACTCAAAATTTTCTGAACTCTCTTTCTTCAGCCATGAAATCCCCTTTATAAATAGGGGAGCAACAAGCATCCAGTTGAGTTACAATTTCATTTCACTTACTTTCAAAACCTAATTTCAACCAATTTTTCAAGAAACTCCCAATGTGGTTTTATGCAATCATTTGAGAACAAGGGAAGACAAAAGACAAAACACATGCATAGGGTACCATTAGTCATTTCCACTACATCCATGTTTGAACAAAAAGATTCTATATCATATTATTTGGAGGACCTTCATATCAACATGGAAGAGTAAAAGACAAAAACCATGGACATATTGAAAAGAAAACCTCCCATGCAAAGACCATGGTTTCAACAAAAACAAAAACAAGGAGAAGACTTTATTTTGAGTCTTCAACATCATAGAATGCTTGACCACTCATTGTTCATGACGAGATTGGAGGAACCATTACCACATCATCATCATTAGACCTCCCATATGGCACCAGAGAGAGAAGATACTGGCCATATCCTGAATCAGTGTCACCTTCAGCATCTAATGGACTATTAGAGAGAACAATGGGAAAATTATGTTTTCCTAGGTAAGCCCTATGACTCTTCTCTTTTTTCCTAGCCTTCTTCATAGGCTTAGCTGGCTCCTTGCCCTTAAACTTGAGCAATTCTTCTGGAATGGTCATGTTTCTTAAATTGTAAGTACTCTAAACAATTGTTTTCTTCTTATGTCCTTGAGACCTCCTCTTACCCTTTTAAACCTCAAAGGCTACCTGGTTTTCTTGCTTAGTTACATAAATATCCTCATAATACTCAAATATATTAATCTAGCTAGACCTCCTAACTAGCTGAATTGGCATACCAGTCTTTCCCATCTCGTAGAACTAGCTAGTCTCAAATGAGGAGAAATTGACAACTTAAAATACTCTGAATCAAAGCTACAGGGAAACACACCCAGGACAAGAATCTTCACTATTCAACTCAGGGAGAATTAGCACCCTCACACTTCTTCACTAACCCACACCTCCCATTCACTACAGACATGAAAGATGCTGAAAACGAACAACAAGCAATCTGCATTAAATAGACAATTTGGAGCATGCAAAAATTAATGATTCAAGAAATCCTCATGTGAGCGAGTTGATAACTTAGCAGCCCAGCTTTGAATCTGCGCCGTCGATCTTAAAGCATTCAAAACTTCATCCATGGTGATCATGAGCATCATTTTTTGGCCTTTAGCAACTTGTTCCTAGAAAACTGTGATACCACCTCAAATGCTACCATGTTTTCCCTTAATCTTGATTAATCATACACAATCAGATAATTAACATGCATCACCAACTCAATCTGTGCTCCTTCATTAAGATTGGAAAAGTACATAAAACTAACATTTTGAAGAGAATAACTTTCCTCATATACTTCATCGCTCATTGCAGGCTTCCCCCAAATTCTAGGGTGCAATTAGCGATGAGAGTAATACCATGATGAAGTTCATCCTATTGGATCATCTAGTTTTAAAGCCACATCAATGGTTCTCCACTCATCTTGCTACTTTATTTTTCTCCTTATATGATGTCCTCAAGATTTTTACATGTCACCTTTTCCAAAAATAGCTAATGCCTATCATTGATACATCTCATCCTTCATTGGCTCTATCAGTGATGCAAGCATCTATGCGATGAAATCTTAGCCCTTGGATCTGTAGCCCATCTTCGATCACATTCATTTTCCCATTACCTATTAGTGATGGAAGATACATTAAAGAGACCAAATTAAGACATGTACACCTACATGAGAATCAATGATACAAAAGACATATCACATAAGGTCTATTCAAATTAGCAAAATAAACTTGAATAGATACTCCATCGCTCATCGCAGTTTTGAAACTTAAAATTTGGAGTGAATCCATGATGAGTGATAGAATACAAAAGAACTAGGCCATCACTCATCACTAATTCTCCTCATATAGTTTGCAAGAAATTAGTGATGAGAGATCTACACCATGACATTGAATACGTGTATTGTGTATCGCTAATGTAAAACTTATCACTTAAAACTCATCCACGATACGTGAAGCACAAGAGATCCATCATATCACTCATCACTATTTTGAAACTTACCATTTCATAATCATCTATGATGAGTGATTAAATGAAGAACATAAGATCGAAGGCCATCACTTATTGCTATTATAGTACTCAAGGCTCAAAAGCCATTAGCAATAGGTGAACCTTCATTGATATAAGGAGAAGCAAGAAGCATCGCTCATCACACATTGATATCAAGGGATCCAAAAGCTATCTATGATCAATGAAAACAAAGAGATACTTCTCATCACTTATCACCAATTCCAAACATACACTCTAGAAGTAATCTGCGATGAGTGATAAAGATAGATGGCTGACAAGACTTAAGTGAAATATTTTAAACACGTACTGCTCATAAGTTGTTCTAATGAAGGGGACCCTCTAGGATGACATGAGAAAGGGCTCAAAAAATTATAAGTCATAAAATGAAAAGGATGTAAAGGCCAAAAAGGATCTTTACTTAACCTTTTAAAAATAAGAAAATCAGACCTTATTGGAAATAAGCAACACTAAGACGGGGGGGTGAATAAGTGTTGTGCAAAAATTCAACTTAATTATTTTGTCATTTAACTTAATCATTCAACAAAAGAAACATGTATCATCAGAAAGAAAGTAATCACAACAACATAACACCAGATTTTTTATGTGGAAACCCTATTAGGGGAAAAACCATGATGGATGGCCAATCCACAATATAATATGAGTATACCCATAATGAAAAGTACAAAATTGGAATGCACTTGCGTTCAGGCTCATTTCCTAGAGATCACTACTCAAAAAGGATGGGCTCACTGCAATACAATGATTTGGAATAGATCTAAAAGAATGAACTAATGAAATAGCATCAACAATTCCTGATTACAGTTCTAATTAAGCTTTGTAGATAATCTCCTATCCTTCTGACTGATTCAACAATTCTACTCTGCTCTACACAAATCAGACTGTAAAAATCTTAATGCACAAGTGAAACTATGCATAATCGCCTAATCACTATTCTTGATGATTGTAACACACCACCACACTTCCTTTCCCATGTCTCAAATGATATATTGAATCTCTTATATATATTTTCATCTAGAAATCAAGTCACTATAGGTCGGCCTTAATAAAACTTGGAAATATTATCAACTATTGGCCCAAATGATGAACACCCAAACAAGTCAGCTAATGCACACCCAAACAAGTCAGCTAGACTCACTAATACATTTGACTGCAAAATCTGACGAAGCTGTCCAACGAAATATGTAAAATTTGATGTTCGTCGGGTGCTTGTAAAATTTGATGTGTAATTTTCAATTTTTTGAAAGTTTATCCCCGACGTTGGTCGAAATTTCGATAAACCTATGGTTCGTCGAAATGTCGGCTATCATTTTCGTCGAATTTTCGACAAACATAAAAAAATATAAAAAAATCAAATTGTGGCTAACATAAAGAAAAGTGAGTTCGCGCCTGATTTATTGCGACAATGTTTTTCTCTACTTGAGACAATTTGTGGAGAACTAAGGATGATTTTCTTAGGAAAAATCAGAAAAAATTCAAGAAGATATCGCCATGTTGAGGGTAGTCATTTTTTTTTTGTAGAATTTACTTGTGAAGTCAAATTTGTAGCTCCATGTTTGAAAATCATATTTTAAAGCAACATCTCATCAGATTTCATTTTTAGAGGTTAAGGGTTTTGAGAATTTCATGTCCAGATTTTGTTGTGTGGAATCACCATAAGATCACAACCAAGGAACGGATTCTTGTGATTGTAATTATGTGATCCATAACTCTATTGGTCATGCGACACAATTATGCTATAACAAATACATCATGTATTCATGGGTGACCCAAGTTTAATGTTGTGATAGAAATGGAGGCACTCATATAATGTAGGTGTCAATCATCATTGGGTGCATTCAAGTTGTCTCAAGTTTAATAGGTTAGGATGTAATTATAGCATGATCGAAGAGTGATTACCTCTTGCCACAATAAAGAGCCTATAACTCTGGTTGATATGTAGAGTGGTTGTGTTATATCAATTATTTAGCGCATTCAAGCACAACCCATGTTTAATGGGCTATTCTAGAGAGTGATCAAGATTTTCTAAACCTTATGAATGTTACTTGACATATATTTGCATAATCTCAAATTCCTTCAGAGGCTTTTGAAGTATCAATGTATCCTATATAGGGTTTAGAATGATTTCTTTTAATTAAAAAAATAAATAAATGATGTATTTCCCTGTAATTAGATAATATGGAGATCTCCTAAATCTGCCCCAACACACTATCCTCTTTGGCACTGTATTCATTACTCCAGCTACTAGGGTTTTGCATGTGACATCTTTAATATCTTCATGACCGTGGCTTTTAAATAGATCTCAGTCTTTTCTTTAATCCTTTTCATGGTAACCCTTGAGTTCCATAATCCACCTTCAATCTCTTCTAAGAACGTTGTCTTAAGCTAGACTGCATAGTATGCATATAAAGCAAGTCCTTCATACCTGCCATTGTTCCAAACCACCACTCACTGCCTTGCTTAAAATGTTGCCTCCATAAGCACAATAGCATGTTTTAAAATCATGGTTGCCAGTGATTGACCATTAAGGTCACCACTTTCATCATGAAGATACAATGAGATTTTTGTCTTCAAACTCAAAGCATTATGGAAGATAACATTGTGAATTGTTTGTTGTGTACAATTCAATTTTCTTGCACATTTACTGCTTTGCTAACTTCCTTTAAGACTGGGTATTGCACCCTTAGCTGCAATCTCAAACAACTCACTCACTATCACTTGAAGATTCCTTTCATGAGCGTCCTTCAATAAAATCAAACTATGCCCTATAGACTACCTACTTACTATAGGGGACTCATTGTTCATGGTATTGTAGTTCTTAAGATCCTTCAACCTTATTGACACTACTTCACAGTCCACAAGGTATTATTCACTATTCTTCCCATCTTTGATGAGTCTCAAAACACTGCTCAAACATGCAATCCACTACCTCCATTATACATTAATGGCTAAGAAGAAACATTGAACCTATGATTACCACTGTTACTTCATTTGGACAGTCATTCCCTAATTGCATTTGCCTTGTCTAAAACTACCAAAAATTTGAAAAACCCTTAAAGGTCAGCAAGGGGGTAAGGAAACTCCTTTGTTAAAATCTCCACTTTACTATGCAAGGTTTGAGCTTTATTATCTTGTCACTGCTCAACCTCTTTTTGACTGTCACATCTCAAGTGATTGTCATTCTTCTTACCGTAGATTGCATTTACAAATGTCACTAAGCTACATAATGTGCTTGTTATTGGCTACAATATTTAGATTGCAAGATTTTGTTATTACCTACAATGTCTCAATCTTTCTGGTATTGCAACCTCACTAATCCGCTATAGTTATTGTTTATGTTTCTATGGAGGCCTAGGGTTTGTACCCTAATCATGCTCTTACCAATGCTTCTGTTATTTTTTATTAGGGCTCTCTCAATGTTGAGGGCCCTAGGGATAAGCTCGTCATAAGAAGTGACACATTGCATCTTTAACTAAAAGGATAAATCCATATTGACATTAGCAATGATGATTCTGACTTGTTGCTCCTTAGAATGGGTCACTTGCTCTTACTAGCTCGCTACCTCCATTGTTGTAGGAATTTTGTGATCAAGTTCAATATTCTAATTTTAGGAGTCTTAGGTTGGAAATCATAGTAAAATAATAATTTAATAAGTTTTGGAATTAGTATTTTAAAGTGTTTTTTGGGGTCATTAACTTCATATTATCTTCTCTTTTGCAGGGGTGGTTTGCATGCCAAATTTTTTGGTGTAAAATATCGAGAATTATTAGATTATGTTACCTGTCTATGAATAAAATTATTGGAGTGTGAGTTTGATATTTTTTGAAGATCTAAATAGTCAAGCTTGGTAAAGAAAAATCATGTCAGATAATATTAGTCCAGAACAAAATGAAGAGACACTTGATAGATTGTGGGCTAGATTGAAAAAAAAAGGGGGATGGGAAATGTTATTGTCCTTACAATAATTGCAAG